>RJWM01014143.1:0-50438 GCA_004363535.1 Dasyprocta punctata | reverse complement strand
TTTCTGATATGAGAGCTTAGTGCTATAAATTTCCCTCTGAGGACTGCTTTCATTGTGTCCCACAGGTTCCGGTAATTTGTATTTGCTTTTTCATTCAATTGTAGATATTGTTTCATTTCTTCTTTAACTTCTTCTGTGACCCATTGGTTGTTTAGGAGGGTATTATTTAATTTCCATGTGTTTATACGGTTATTGTAGGGTTTTTTGTCATTCATTTCCAATTTTACTGCACTATGGTCAGATAATATACATAGAATTCTTTCAGTTTCTTTGCATTTACTTAAGCTTGTTTTGTTTACCAGTATATGATCTATTTTAGAGAAAGACCCATGTGCAGCTGAGAAGAATGTGTATTCTGATGTTGATGGGTGGAATACTCGGTACACATCTACTAGGTCCATTTGTTCACAAGGTTAATTCAGTTCTGTTATTTCTTTGCTGATTTTTTGTTTGATCTGTCTCTCTGTGACAGTGGGGTGTTAATGTCCCCTGTTATAACTGTATTATTGTTTATTTGGTTTTTCATGTCTATTAAGAATTGTCTTACATAGTTGGGTGCTCCCATATTTGGTGCATATAGATTTATGATTGTAATCTCTTCCTCTTGAAGTTTTTCCCTAACAAGTATGTACTGACCTTGTTTATCTCTTTTGATCATTTTTGGTTTGGAGTTCGCATTGTCTGCCAACATAATAGCTACCCCTGCTTTTTTCTGGGTTCCTGTTGCATGGAGTATAGTTTTCCAACCTTTGATTTTTAGTCTGTGAATTTCCTTTTGAGTGAAATATGTTTCTTGTACAGAGCATATTGTTGGATTTTGTTTCTTAACCCACTCTGCCTGTCTGTTTCTTTTTATTGGTGAGTTGAGACCATTTATATTAATTGATATAACTGATATGTACTGACTCATCCCTGTTATAGTATCTTTCTGATGTTGGTTTTGTACATTTTCTATTTAAGTATTTGCCCTGCTTAGTGGTTTCCTTTTGTTGTTGTTGTTAAGATTGTAGCTATCTTTGTCTCTTTCTGGAGTATCTTTCAGTACTCTTTGTAGTGTTGGTTTGGTGGCCATAAATTTGTTCAGTTGTTCTTTGTCATGAAAGTATCTTATTTCTCCATCAATTTTTAAGGATAGTTTTGCAGTGTACATCAGTCTGGGTTGTTTTCTTTCAGGATTTGAAATACTTCACTCCAAGCTCTTCTTTACTTGAAGGTTTGTGTTGAGAAGTCTGCAGTGATTCTGATAGGCTGTCCTTTATAGGTGATGTGTTTCTTTTCTCTGACAGCTTTTAGAATTTTGTTCTTGTGCTGTATTTCTGCTACCCTAATTATTATATGTCTGGGTGAAGGTTTATTTTCGTTATGGTTAATTGGGGTTCTGTATACCTCACTTACCTGTATATCAGATTCTCTTCCCATGTTTGGAAAATTTTCTGTTATTATTTCTGCAAATAGGTCATTCGTATGACCCTTTTTTATTGATGCCTATTAATCTTATGTTATTTCTCTTGGCATCATCTTGTTTTCACTATTTTAGAATAATGACCATTCACATGAGAAGTGGAAGTAAAATGCACTTTTCAGGAGAAGCGTTTAGAGTAATCACTGTCTATTTCTTGCACACTCCAATTTTTAAACAGTCATTTCTGGAGTGGCCTCTTTTAAACCTTTCAGGAATTTTGTCTAATAGGCAGATGTTTCTGAAATATTTCATCAGTGTGGACTCGGCACCTTGCTTTTGTGTGGCTTTCTGCTCCTGACCCTTACGAATCTTTCAGTTTACTTGGCAGTACTTTTTTGGAACAAATCTTTCTTAAGCCATGATGCTCTCTAGGTAGTATGTGTCTTGTTTTTATAATCTGCCTCTAATTTAAAAGGGAAATAAAACCTTAGATTCCTGCAGGCCAGCTAGCTAGAAGTTACTGGCTTCTAGCCCATGTCAAATATATTGAGTGTGTGTTGTTTTTAAATATAAACTTCTGAATTCAAGGTTTTATGTGTTTAATTATGTATGTGTAAAGTGCCAGTCTGTGTGCCTCTTGGATTTGGTCTAGTTTCAAAGTATTAAATACAAGAGTATAGAGAGAGAAATATGGGGTAAGGTTTAACTCTTAAATGTGAATACTTTATCCCAAGCTTCACTTGGGAGAATGATATCCCAGTGGGTATGGCAAGAGAACCATCCTTTCAACTGAGGAAGCATCTTGATTAGGAACAAATGAACTTGAATAACCAGGACCAGTCAGAAAGCGATTATTATAGGCAATGTATTGTAGCAAAAAACACACTAGACTGTACCAAAGAAAGTTTCTAAATGTGATTTTATTACTGTACTTCCTAAACTCAGGATATTCACTAGCATGTTCTGACCAACCACAAATAGGCCACCAAATTTTTCAAATTACAATGCTATATTTGAGTGATTTCAGTAAAATACTGTATTTAAGTAATAACATGGTATTTAACTTTAATGTCACTGTAAGAAAGATACAGCTTCTTGCTTGTGAGTGAGGGGGCTGAATGTTTTTACAACTTGGGGACCAGTTGACCAAAGGGAGGAAGTTCCTTTAAGATTTAATTGATGTTGAGTATAAGATCACTGGGGTGAGATTTCCCTGGAGATACTGTAGAGTGCCCTCAGAAACACTTCAAAGAGGAGGGGGAGATCTTTCTTTTAATCAGAACAGTTCCTGCTTTGGGCTTTACTGTATTATACTTTGAGGTTCTGCACTAAGATTTTGTTCGGGGTGAGGAAAGTCTGTGGCTTTAAAAAGATTTGACAGTTACTAGTAGATGCTGCATAAAAGGAGCCTTTCACATCACCAGATTGATTATTCTATAGTACATCCAGCTCTGTCTTCTCCAGATATGTAGAATTTTCTCTCTTTGTGTAACATCACATGTAGTTATAGTCAAGAGAGTAAGAATGTCACTCTCACTTTTGGGAAACTGTAGGAAAGGTTGAATCAGTAACAAGAAATCCCCTTGGAAATGATATTCCAGATGCGCAGACCAACATGAAGCGCCTACTGCTTTTGGAGAACTGCAGAGTTTTTAGTGAGATGGAGTTTTGATGGCAAGGAAATCGACTGGAACATGAAAAGGAGATTTGAAAGCAGGAGTTTGTTTCCTGAGCACTTGATCTTCTATATCTTGAGTCTCCTAGGGAGTCTTTTCTTTGGGCTCTGAATTTGGATGAATGCTGTGATCCACATGATTGTTCTTAGAATTGTGGTCTAGGGTGTAGAACACCTATTTGTTAATGTGAGAGTTGGAAAATGACATAAAGTTTTTTTTATAGAGTACAGTGGATTAGCCTTCAATTCCCATTTGTGGTCTGCTCTTTATATATTAAAGTTGTCATGTTGAGAAACCTATGTAAAGCAGTAGGATATAGAGAATTTAATTTTTAAAGCCTATATTAATTCACCTCTTGCAGTCTGGTTCATAGTTTTCCTGACTGATGTCAGCTTCCCAAATTTGAATCATATGTGTATATGCAATCTAGTAAAATAGATTGTAGTCAGTTTTTATTATATTCTCAGTTTTTAGTTACTTAGAATCATTAATTATCAGGCATTGAGAAAAGCTTATTCCTTAGTAAACTTTCCAGGTTTGGTTTCCAAAAGATTGTAGATCATTTAAGACTTTATTTTAAGTGTATAAATCCATTGAGAGATGATCACCATCATGCATGCATAACAACACCAAAGTATATAAGTAAAAATAAAAAGGAATTAAAGAATTTACGGGGACTTAAATGACATTTAGCATTTTTCCTTTCCTTTTTCTGCAGCACCAGGGAGAGCACCTGCAGAGAGCATACGAATTCCTGAGGGTTTATGTCACTTAGGCACTTGGTATGTCAGTGGATACGTCCTATAAGCCTTCTGCTGCATTGATATCCTTGTAGCTGTGTTACAGAAGCTGCTTAAGATAGCAAGTTTATTTCTGTTTTTAAGAGGCTAATTACCCCCTCCCCCATTCAATCTTTCCATTCCTCAGTCTTCTTGGCTAGGTTTTCCCAGTTGGATTTCCTTTGACAAATTGTTCTATGAAGAGATGAAGAATGAGACTGAAGTCTTTCCCTCTCCCACAGGTTTCCAACCATGTCTATGTCCTTACCTATAAAAAAGGGCTACACTTAGATAACAACTGCTTTCTCTTCCAGCTCTAAAATTTTCTCTTGGTCTTTCACTTTTTATCTGCAGTTCTGTATCTTCCCTGTTCCCTATCTCAGCTTCTCATGTGTAGCTGTTTACAAGTACTCATAAAGCTTTGAGTAGCTCTCTGGTAGAACTTGCCTAGTATGTGCTATGCTGTGGGTTTAATCCCCAGTACTGCAAAAACCAAAAATAATCTCAGTTTAAAAAATACTTGTAAAATAAACATGGTTGTAAAGAAACCTTAACACATGCAGTTGCAGGCAAGATTTGGAGTGTTTAGAAGTTGTAATTTTGTTAATTTCTTTGTCTTTTGTGTGCATTGGCCAAAAATAACATATAGTTGTATTTTGTTTATGGAACACAATTGTAAAATAAAACAGTGACATAATTTCACCTATCAGAGATTTAAAAAGTTACTATTCAAGCCAGGCATGGTGACGCACGCCTTTAATCCCAGCACTCGGGAGGCTGAGGTAGGCGGGGCGTTATGAGTTCGAGACTGACTTGGGCTACCATGTGAGCGCAAGGTTGGCCTGAGCTACGTAGTGCGACCCTGTCTCAAAAAACTAGGGCTGGAGTTTAGCTCAGTGGCTTAAGCACCTGCCTGCCGGGTGGGAGGTTGTGAGTTCAATCCCCGGTGCCACGAAAGGAAAAAAATAAAAAGTTATTATTCAGCATTAATGAAACTGTATGGAAATGCTTTCGTACATTGTTGTTGGAATCTTAACTTTTGCATCTTTTTTGGAGGATAGTAATATTTTTATGATGCATGATTGAAAAATACAGTGTGTAAATTTAAAAAATTTACTGCAGTAGAAGACACATTGCTATTTGTCTGCCTCGGAATACTTCCCCTTGCTTTGAAAACACTTGTCTTATTGTTCTTGCCACTTTCTGAAGCAATTCTGGAAGTCATCTTTAGTTGTGCTCTTTTGGCTGCCTTCCTTGCCTGAATCTATTCAAAATATTTACCTTTCATGGTCATTTTAGCTTTGGGCAAGAGCTGGAAGTGGCATGGTATCAGATCCAGTCAGTAAGGAGGATGAGGTCCAACATAATATTTTTATGAGCCTGCCTTTCTGTTGGATAGTGGCTGTCATCAGCACTGAACTTATTTTTGATCTTATCTCATAAAGACACTAACAGAAGAGAACTTCCAGGTCTGCTTCAGGAAGTGGCAAGAACAATGGGACAAGTGCATTTGAAGCAAGGAGGCATATTTTGAGGTGGATTAATGGAAATGTGTCTTTTACCGTAGTAAATATTTTAGATTTAAATATTCACCATATATTTTGATTACAGCTCATAGAATTTATATAAATTGTATCAGTGACTTCTGAAGTCTCTGAAAAAGTTCCCATTTTAATATTAAGACATATGCAGGGGTGTTACTGGTATATTGTTTGTAATAGTGAAAATTTGGAAAGATCCTTTATTTCTGTCAAAAGAGGAATGGACAATAAGGATATTTTATATATCTTCATTTTACAGATAGTAAAAATAATACAAAGCATGAAGTTGATCTGTATACACTATCATTATAAGTAGAAAAATAAGAAACAGAACTGTATTTCACTGTGGTTCATTTATATAAAACCTATATAATTATCTATATTCATATATAGCTATATAAAAAATAGAATACACGCCAAACTGTTAACATTAATTGTAGAGAAGAGGAATTCCATTTTTGTTGCATATACACATCTATTAAATTTCATAAAAATAGTTACGTATTGCTGGTATAAAGATGAACTAAAGCAGAAAAACATAAGAAATTCCTGAACAATGAGAAAGCAAAAAGATAGCAGGAAATTTGTCAAAGGTACTAAGAGAACGTTGTTTAAAGAATATGCCCAAAACTTCAGAAGCAGATGAGAAAGCATAGTTTGTATTTTGGCATGAGCTGTCTAGCACTTTATAGCAGTAACTCTGCCCTTTTATTTCTTGACACGTCCAGCTTACTGTTTTTTCTTATCCATGTTCTACAGGTAACTCGGGACCAGATGAAGGTGTTTATACAGCAGGAATTTAAGAAAGTTCAGAAAGTCATTGCTGATGAGGAGCAAAAGGCCCTTCATCTAGTGGACATCCAGGAAGCAATGGCCACGGCTCATGTGACTGAGATATTGGCAGATATCCAATCCCACATGGACAGGTTGATGACTCAGATGGCCCAGGCCAAGGAACAACTTGATACCTCTAATGAATCAGCTGAGCCAAAGGCAGAGGTAAATGAAAATACCCACTATCATTAGTCGCAAGATAAATAGGAAGGACCTGATTGCCATGTTTGTTAGTGCTAGAAATGCTCCTTTGTGATCCCTGATCGTGAATGAATTGAAACCTTAGGTACAGTTATAAGTGTTTCAACTGGCATATGACCTAGTATGGAAGTACAGTATTGGCCACTAAGGCTTATACTTAATACTCAGCAGCTGAACCTGGCAAAGTATGTGTCTGTTAATCGGTGGGGAAGATACTAATCACAGTAAAATCAGAATCAGAGAAGAGGGCATGTGACACATCTAGGTTGTGGAATGAATGTATAAATAAAGTCACTATTGAAATGAGAACTGGGCTGAAGGAGAACAAGGCAGGAAGTAGGGCACAAAGCAGGCCTTGATGAAAGAATTTTGGACTTGTTCTGTAAATAGCAAAAGGGTGCTTTCGGCTTGATTTTATATGGAGTTAAGTATAAATTGGAGATATAACTGCTAGATTAAGAGTGGCATGTGGAGCCAGGTGTTGTAAGTCACGTCTGTAGTCCTAGCTACTCATGAGGCTGAAGAGGAAGGGTCATTTGAGTCCTTGAATTCAAGACTACTCTAGGAAGACTGTGTCTTGAGACAAAACAAAATAAGAGTGTCATGTATGCTGGGACATCGTGAAGATAAAGACAAAAACCAGTGTGAGAGAAAGATAGAAGGTAGATTTGTGTCACTGTGCAAATGTTAGTTTTAATATATTGCAGAATGGTAGAGAGGGTCATTCGGTGGTATAATAAACAAAAAGTTCAACCAGAATTAACTCAGCAGATCAACAGCATGACTCAAATTCCCCTCAAATTAGACTCACATTTATTGATTAGGTTGTTCTTTCAAAAATAAAGATCTGATTCTGTGAAATAGTCCCATCTTTTATTTTTGTTTCAAAGAATGAATTTTGTTGCTTTGCATCATTAACTGTCCTTTAGGCACCTCAACTGATGGAATTACTCATCGGAATGTAAAAACTGACAAAAGGACTAGGATGGGGAAAAAATAAGCTGTTAAATATAAGAAATAGCATTCAGCTTGCTAGAGTGTGTTCAAAGAGCTGTTATCACCTAATGGCTTTTGCTCCAGTCAATCTGGTAACTCATTGGTTAGAGCAAATATCTAGTACCTCTCTTTCACTTAACAGAGAATTTCCTTTTTTTCCTTTGCCAAAGTATGGAATATCTTTAAAAAATCACCTGTAAATTTGAATTTAGCTGAAAGATTTCCTCACCAACATTTTATTATGAAAAATTTCAAACATACAGCAAAATCGACAGGATTTTATAGATTATACCCATGAACCTACCACCTAGATTGTAATCAATTAACATTTTGTCATACTTGCTTCATTACATTTTTAACCATCCTTCCAACCTTCCACTCATCAATCAATTTTATTTTTAGCACTAGAGGAAAATGAAATTTCTGATTCTGAGTAAGAACCAGGAACACATTCCATTTTACTCTTTCCACTAATTACTGCAAAAATCTGGATAGAAGTCACCTAGAAGACATTTTCAAAGGTGGGAAAAGATGTCATACTGATTTGAGATCCTGAATTTAAAGGACTGTAAGGCAGTGAATTACTTGAAATTTTCCTGGCTTGCATCATGTCCTGTCCCCAGTGTTCTGCAAACTGGAAATATTGTTTGTAAACCCCCTCCCCACCAAAAAAAGAAAAAAAAAGTTCAAGAAAAGCCTGCTAGCTAGAGAGAAACTTTTTGACCTACCTACCTACCCATGTTACACATGAATATTGTGAAGAAAAAGCTGTCCTCCTCCTCAAGCCCCACTGACACTACTGTAGAGGAGCTGATGGACTGAAAAATTTGTTTTGTACCCTCCCTTGGAGTAAGAAGGTGTCTGTTTTCCATGGAGCCTTTAAGTGAAACTGATTTCTGCCTTTGCCCTTCTGTCAGTAGCGAACAGTGCTTGTCTCTCATGCACCTGTAGGAAGAGCTCTGAATTTGTTGCTGCCTGCTATAACAGTAAGGAAGTATACCCCTCCTCTGTGGAGACAGTAACTAGAGCATATAACTTCTTCCTCTTACCCCTGCATTAACTAGACATTGCCCTTTCCTTGCTGGCTCAGTGGTTAGAGCTTTGTCTTCCATCCTTATCTTGTAGTAATGACATGGTCCTGTCTTTTTCCTCGGCTAACTCTATGGATACTATAGAGTGAAGGGTTATCATTTGAGTGGACCAGAATAGCACTGCAGAAGCTTTGTAAAGTAACATGACATTTGAACCATGGTCCTCAAAAAGTGAACCAGGACATGTATTTGGAAACTATACATGTTGATTACCTGCCAAAAAGGTTTAAATAACATGTTCTTTTCCTGTGACTCAGTATATGCAGGATACACTCTAAAATTACTCATTATACCATAAAATCTCAATTCTAATGAGAAGATATATGCTAACACCAAGATGACACAAGTTTTGGGATTGTTAGAGAAGGAAAGCTTTTGTAAAAGTATCTTTGTGAATATTTACAAACACCTTGGAAACAAATGAAAAACAGAAAACGTTACCACAGAAGTAGAAGATATGAAATAGTACCAAATGAAAATTTTAGAACTGAAAAATAGGATAACTAACACAAAAAAATTTACTGGAGTTGCTCACTGGCAAATTTAAGATGACAAAAGAGACAAACTGGAGATATTTTAATATTGATCCAATCTAAACAACCAAGAAAAAAGAGATTGAAAAATAACTGAACTCAACTTGTGGGATCTGTGGGGCAATAATGAAAGTTCTAATATACATATAATAAGAGGAAAGAGAGGAATGAGAGGCTAAAAAGTAGCTCAAAGAAATAATGGTTCAACATTTCCAGCATTTGGTTGGATGATATAAATTTATAGATTTAAGAAGCTACATGAACCCAAACAATATAAAATCGTACGAAGTAATTCCCAAACACATAAAAATCAAACTTAGGAAAACTAAGGAGGAAGAAAAAAAATCTTGAAAGAGCAGCTGAAGAGAAATGACATATTAGCTGTGGGAAGCAATAATTTGAATGAACATGTTGTATGGCTCCATTTAAAAGTCTGACTTATATACACTTAGAAATGACTTGGATGCAGTTTTCATTTAAAGGCTTTCAATGACTTTTGTTAAATTTATTTTTAGGTCTTTAATTTTTTGATGCTGTTGCAAGTAAAATTGCTTTTCTATTTTTCGAGACTTTTCATGTTGTATTCCTTTTTTTGACACTGAGTTTCACTATATTGGCTGGCTGGCCTCAAATTCAGGCAGTCTTCTTGCCTCAGCCTCCTGAGTAACTGGAATTACAGACACCTAGCTTACAATTGATTTTCTGGGTGGTGGGGGAGTACCGGGAATCAAATTTAGGGCCTCATGCTTGCCAGGCAGGCACTGCGTGACTGAGCTAAATCCCTGGCCCCTACAATTGATTTTTATGTTTTAAGTTTTTTTCTTTTAACCTCGCCAAATACCTATTAGTTGTAATAGTGGTTTTATAGATTTTTTTGCGACCTTATGCACCAGCAATCATGTCATCTACAAACAGAGACAAATTTGCTTCTTCCTTTCCAATCTCTCTGCCAGTTATTTTTTTTTTTCTTGCCTTATTGCACTGTCTAGGGCAGTGACAGCAAATCTTTTAGAGTTTTCTTTCATTGATAACAAACACGGCCAGGGATTTAGCTCAGCGGTACAGGCACCTGCCTGGCAAGCGCGAAGTCATGAGTTCGATCCTGGGTACCAAGAAAAAAAAAATCTTCATACGATAACAAACAAGTGCAGCACACTTGCCATAGGTTCACCACCACTGGTTTAGGGCCTCCTGTGCAATGCCTGACATAAATAGTAAAAGTGGCATCTGTGTTTGGTTCCAGTCTTGGAGCAAAAGCATTCAGTATAATATGTATGATGGATTTTGTAGATGTTCTTTATTAAATAGAGGAAACTCTCCTCTGTTCTTAATACACTGAGGACTTTTATCTTGATATATTGAATTTTATCAGATGTTTCTTCTGTACCTGTTGAACTAGTCTTATGTATTTTTTCCATTGTTTGATTGTAATGAATTATGCAAGTTAATTTTGTAATATTTATCCAATGTTGCATTCTTGAGATAAACTCTGAGTTCACCTTTGATAGTAGTTTATTAAAGATTTTTATGTCGTGAAGGATATTATGCTCGCGAAGGATATTCGTCTGCAATTTTATATTTTTGCAACATCACTGTCAAACTTTTATATTAAACTTATGTTTTCCTCATGTGGCTTTCTCATTCTTTTCTGCCAAATTTATTTACATCATTTTATAAAACTTCATCGAAGTCCATTCATTACTAAAAATGGTGTGTATTTTTATTTATATCATGGGCATTTCCATCTTTTGTCCAGTCTTTGAAAGGAGATTCTGATTGCAATGAGATAATATTAGAAAAAGTTGTTTTAGATGAGGAAATCACTAAAAGTGATATATGCATAGCTTATACATTTGTTTTAAACTTGAAATATATGTCTGTACACTTATTTTTTTGATTCTGAGTCAAGGCATTTTTTTGAAAATGTGGCTTACTTGGAGTTGAATGATATATGTCTGGTATAAAGATTCAGCACATCTATACTTTACTGTTTAAAATGTCCAGTTTCACTCTCTTTATAGTGAAGAGGATACCATGTAAAACAAGCTGAATGCTTGTTTCTGGTATTTGCATACTTCATCTACAGTCAAAATTGTCACCAAGTTAAGTAACTCATTTTACTGAATTGTATAGAAGCATTCAAATTCTCATGAAAGCAACAATTGTCTCTCTTGCACTCATTTATTTGTTATTTAATTAAATGTGTCATTATAATTTCAAATTCAGCTGAATGAACAGGCTTGAGATTAAAGTTGTTTGGATGTTGGTGAACATTTCCACTGGTGAAAGTAGAAATGAGAAGTTGCCCTAAATTGTAGCCTCCAACCAAGAACATTCAGGATGTTTTAAGCAGGGATTTGGGAGCAGTGTCAAATTTAACAAGTCATGTAAATGGAAGTTAGTGTTTAATATACTCTTACTTGTAATATTCTTGAAATCAGAATTATCTTAGGAAGAGAAATTAGTTTTAAATCTTATTCTATCTTGCCCACCCTCTTTCCCTATTTACTGTATGCCTTGTGCTGCCTTTGGTGCAATGAATGAAGAGATGAACAAAACGTGGTTTTCACTCTCAAGGAGTTGAAATCCAAAGATGGAGAGTCTGTATGATGGTGTCATCAGTTTTCCTCTCTTAAGTACTAGTCTAGAAGGATGAGCTCTACAGATGTGGAGTTCAGAGGATTATCCCACTTACATGCTTAGTGAGGAAGTGTCTGAGTAAGACTTGATCTTAAGAGATAGATAGGAATTAGCTAGGTTTTAGGGATAAATGTGTACATTTTGGGCAGCAGGAAGAACATGTATACATCTTATACTGGCAGATAAGTCATCTCAGTGTCTGCTGACCTATTCAAAGTGACCCTAAAATTCACACATGTGTATTTATTTTCATCATTCATACCTTCAGTGGTGAAACACTCACTCTGATCCTCCCCATGGTTTTTGCCATCAAAAAGAAAAACACATTTGTAAGCAGCAGAAATAAGTGAATTTATGGCAAAATCTCAAGCCCTGTCTTCTCTTCTTCCTTACTCTTCCCAAGAAGTGTTATTCATTATAATTCATAGGAGATAAGATAATGAGGATCATTTGTTGAACACTCACAATATACCAGACCCTTGCTTAGTGTTTTACACAGATTTATTCATTTATTTCAATCCATGTAGTGACCCTTCGAGATAAGAATTAGGGTCTCGATATGCAGATGATAAAAGCAAATCTTGGAAAAGCTAAGTAAATTGCCAGAAGCTTTAGTGTTGGAATTAATTTGCGATCTTGTTTTTATAATTCAAAAATCCCATTGCACTAAAGTGTGTGATTGTGAGGGGGACTTGCTGTAAGTCATGGGGGAAAGTTTAGGTACTTCTAGACAGTTATGGTTAAACATCTAAAGATAATTGAAAAATTGTGTTGAGCTTTAATTGTACCTCAGTTTTGTAACTCATACGAAATTTAAATTATGTGACTTTTTCTCTTGCTGTATTATAGTTCTCATGAGACATGCCAGTTGATCAAAATGCAGAGAAAGCTCCCACTATGTCTGTATCCATTCACCACTTGTCTTATTTTCCTCTCATTGGAATATGGATGATTAGCACTCTTACCATTGTCCAGATCCTTAATGGTCTGTTAAAATGCCCTTCCTTTTCACCCTCTAGTAGGTATTTCGGTTTAAGTCACCTGCTTGGCTGCAGCTGTCAGTCTTGCACCCTGGCAGCATCATCTCTATTGTACTCTTAGCTTTCCATCACTCTCAAACTGCTCCCCCACTGCCTGCCCAAGACACTTGCACATCCTCGTTCTCTAGTTCCACAGAACTCAGAGTTCTTCAGCAGTAAATATTTTAAAACTTACCTTTGCTCTTGCTCTTCAGTGCTTTTCCCACTTTTTTCTATTGTCAACCTGTGAAAATTCTTATTCTTCAAGAGGCAATGTAAATGTCACCTTCTCTGTGAAGCCCTCCCCAAGTTCTCAAGGAGAAGCAGTATTCATCACTTCCCTTTTGACTTGCAAATTGTTCTGTTTATGTCTTTGTTAGATCCCTAAACATATTTAGCCATAGTTAAGTTTCTTTCTGCCTGTTTCTCATGCTCCTGATGGGAGCATCTAGGTGGTTAGATCATTATGGGTTTTTTTTATCCTTAGCACCTATATATAGTAGCTTCTTAATGAACCATACTGAATTACCCCTGAAATTGATAATTACCCTTTATAGAGTATATTCTGTCTCAGGCAATGGGCTTGATGATTTTAAGAGTTATTCACTCTTTTTATCCATCCAATGGTAAAGAGATAGATACAGTCCTCTTTTACAGATTAGGAAATTTAAGTTAAGAGAGGAGAAATCACTTGACTGGAATAACAGTTTTTGAAAATGACAGTCAAGATTTGAACCCAGAATGTCTAGTTGCCACTTCATTGTCCTTTGTGTTAGGAATCATTCATTCATTTATTCCTTCTCTGGGGAGTACAACCAGAGGTATATTCTGTGTTGAGACCATCGCTGAATAACTAAGAATGTGAAAGTTATTGTGTCACCAAAGGATTAGTGAGCTATGGAAAAAGCTTCACAGTCATTTGAAAAATGTTGTTTGGTCACAGAAGGAGGGTTAGAGGAATCTGCTGTGATCAATATTGGTAAAGTTAGGTTGCGAGAATGCAATGCCTGGAAAAATCACATTCACACATTATTTCTGCAGAGTGGACAAGAAAAAGTCATTGTTTGACAAAAGAGTGATGTAGGTCATCTAATGCTGGAAATACCCTCTTATATAGAAGAAAGCCTAGGTTTAGATTAATTAATCAGCTTGCCCAGGACCCATACTGAAAAAGCATCAGAGCTTAGACTAGAATCCCAATTTTCTGAGTCCCAATTTGGTACCCTTTTCACTTTAGTATGTTATATGTTAGAGTTGCTACGTCCATGTTTAGAAATAAAAATGGTAAACTGTGGCAGAAATGAGTTTTTAAAAGAAACAGCTTGATACTTTTGGAGCTGGTCAGCTTTTACCTAAGACCTGCCGCTATTTTGGGTTTCTCAGTTTGTCCAGAACTGAATACTGCCAGCCAGAGAAATAAAAAAGCAAGGCTATTATTTAGGCCTCCTAGGTCTGAACATTCACTTTTCTGTTTGCACGGGTAAATTATCAGTTCATCTCTGCTGGGCAGTTTGTACATAGGGTGTTTATTAAACCTTGTCTTAGTCCTTAGATATACAAGTCTTTAGCCATTGGTTTGTCTTTTTCTTTTCTTCTTTTTTTTAAAAAAATAATCTTTGCCTTCAGATTAGGAGACGAGAAGAAGAAAGAAATCTTAGTCGGTTTTCACCAATGATGATTTCTAATCTTGTTTCTTTCTGTTGTCTTTCAGGGCGATGAGGAAGGACCCAGGTAAGATCGCATTGTTACTGCTTGTGTATTCTCCGAATTGAAGTATAGTGACATTTGCGGCCTTTTAATGTCCCGCAAAATATGGACAACAAGGAAATAGCACAGAAAAGGAATCTCCATCTTAAGCCATGGCTTTGAAAATCTTATTTTTTAAGACTCTCATCTCCTTCACTATCTGTGTCATTTCCTGTCGGTAACCTTCAGATAAAGGTAGACTTGAAAGTTGTAATGACAGTGACTTTGCTTTGTTCCTTAGCACATTCAGAATACCTTGTTAAGAAAAGTCAGCACTACATTTGAACGGTAGTTGTGCTATTGGGTGGGCCTACTAAATAAACTTTTGCATTGTTCTCTTTGAATTTGAATTTGATTTTTCTTTTCATGAGCTCTAGATCTAATATTCTTTGTTCCTGATCTGTAGCGTTTTTGTGTCTGGACCTAAGATACTAATACAATGAGTACAAGTCACAAGTATACAAAATTTTGTTTAGGGAAAAAATGCCTTTGTGCTTTTTAACATTCACAGTTAGATGACATTTTTAAAAGTGCATTTCATTTTTGCTCAGCCTTGCAGTGAATCTGGGCTTTGGTTTACCTACCTTTCCAGTATTTTGCTCAAGCAATGCGAACAGACTCTAAGAAGTGCTGCAGTTGTGTCATCACAACTGGGAATTTGTACCAAGTAAAATGTAATGTCTAGACAGACCCCCCCCCACACACACACCCTGTCACATAGACTCAAAAACTGTTGGACTGGGAGGGATCAGAAAGGTCAGTCAGACCACTGCAATTCAAATTTTATTTCTAGCAGAAATACTCTTTTTTTTCCAAACAAATTTTATGTAGAACCTCAGTGTGTAAAAAACTGTTTTTCTCTACTTAAAATTAGTGCCAAATCTATTGGTAAACCAACTTGCTCCATGTTGGTAGATCCTGAGGGGCCTCTGCAGAGACCAGAGTTTCTCAGAACTCAGTTTGAACATCACTAATCTGGTTTAAGTGCCTCGTTAAAAGAAGCTAAATGAATTGTCCAAGGTTATCTTACTGGTACCAGTATTTGGCAGTTCCTTGATTTTATCTCAACCCAAAAAATACAGTTTCTTCTTTTTTGTTTTCCCTGCCCACATTCTGCGCTTCCTTTGTAGTTAAAAAGTACCAAACATTATCCCACATCTCCATGTGCCACTGCTTCCTTCCCTTGGGAACTGGTTCTTGGTCTCTACTCTGGAATGCTGAGGAACTGTCCAGCTCCTTTTCTGCCCTGCTTTAAGCTTAACTCCCATCTTCTAGCCATTCTCACGAACAGATTCCTTCTGTTGTGGTTTCCTTACCCTTTTCCTCTGTCCCTCTCTTTATCATTATCTTTCTTCACTTAACCATTTAAAATATGTTTGTGACCCTGCTATATATCAGGCACTGGGCTTCATACTAGGTACATACAGTGAGTAGGCAGACTAGAGACAGGAGTCTAACCAGCACTCACTGTGGCTGCTACTATGATAAGCCAAGTCCAGGCTGCATGAGGAAGGGCTCCAGGAACTGTTGGGGTGATGAGGGGAAGCTCACCACGGAAGGTTATACATAAGTGGAGGTCTGGATGATGAGAAGGCACGCAAAGGAAGAACGGGATCAGTTTTTGTAGTTAGAAGAAAAACACGGTGTAAAATGTCTTCATAGAGAGAGTGGAAGAAGAAAAGTAGAGTTCAGGTCATTTAGTGCCATATAAACCAAAGGTATTTGAGCTGTATTGTGAAGTCGGCAGGAAGCTTTTAAAGAATTTTAAACAGGAATTAGCTTGAACAGGTTTGCATTTCAGAAGTCTTTGTGCCTTTGGAATGGCAAATAAATTGGAGGTGGGTGAAGGGCCAGAGCTGGACTAGAGGTCTTAGTATGTTTTGTGTTCTATAACAAAATACCTAAAGCTAGGTATTTATAAAGAAAAGGGGTATCTTTAGTTCACAGTTCTGGAAATAAGGCCATGGCACTAGTACCTGAGTTGGTTCTGGTGAAGGCCTCATAGTGGATGGCATGATAATGCTTAAAAACTTTGCAGAAGGAAGATTGAAGGAGAGTGACACCTCCTTTGTAATAACCCATTTTCTGGGAACTAATCCAGCCTCGCAAGCCCGCTTAATTCCTTCTTAAGGTGGTACTCCCTTGACCTAATCAGCTTCAACAACCCCAATGCCTTAGATATTTTACCACCTTTTAGTATCTCCACACTAGGGGCCATGTGTCCAAACCATATTATTTGACTAGCAGTGATAGGGGCCTAAATTAATATATTCTTCACTTATTGACCAGATTTTTACCATTTGCACAGAAGTTTGATTTAGATACCACATTCTTCTTGGCACTCCATCTCTTTATCTCAAGACTAACTCTAGCTTGTTAAAATCCAGGTTAGACACAGAGTTAGACCTTTCCCAGAAAGAGTTCCCCCACAAGACCACGTAGAGAAAATGCCTTAGCAGAGGTAGAGCACAAGCTCCATAGGACACCAATGTCATTTCTGTCTTGGGAGAGAGGCTGAGATACTCATTTTATCTTTATGGCCACATGCCAGAGTCATGTTGATTAGAAGAATACAGAGACTTTATGAAAAGATTAATACTTCCTTCAAAGATACTATTGAGTACAAGATTTTGGCTTTAGGGCTTAATTGCAGACACCTTCATGTCATTTTGACGAGGCATAGAGTTTCCCTACTAGCATCCAAGATGTCAAGCTGTCTTCCTCGAGCCAAGCTGCCATGGATGTCAGTAGGGTTCTCTTAGACTAGAACTTGATAAAACCATTTTTGGTACAGTGAGCACTTGAAGTGCATGTTCCAATTTGGCAGAAAGAAGGAAGAGGAGTCACATTTTTTAGCCTTTAAATTCATACTTGTTGATTCCATTCAGTTTATTTGTATTGAACTACCATTTGGCTTAATTTACTCCAATTAACACTGAAGGGCAGATTGTCTTTGATCTGAAATTTGTCATTTATGATATACACTTTACGATTTCAAAAAGCCAAACAGAATGTTGTTCCAAAGGCTTCTGCATTGCTGAGAGATTAAATGAGGATTTGATATGTTAGTGAGGCAGAAAGAGAATGTAGGTCTCTCTGCACAGACTATAGATGAGAAATTTGCTTGGTGATCCTGAGTTTTAGTTCTGCTTGGACTCTTACACCTGTGTCATCTTTGCTAGTATTCTTTCTATATAGCGTCTTTCCCAGTGTCTATGTAGAACTCAAGGGAGAAATAGATTCAAACCAGTGTCCACAGTGGAAATCGCAGAGAAAGATTCCTGTCCTATAGGAACAAACTTGCCTGTAGTAGATCTTCCTTTCTTTCTGCCAGCTGGATTCTCTTTGCTTCTCTTCTGTTTTCTGTTTTAACTTTCCAAATTGTTTGATATAAAGTGACTGGATGCTGTGCTTTTTGGTCATGTCTGTTTCTTGCCCTGAGTTTTAGTGTACAGTTATCCTGCTAATTAAAATAATACTAATCACAACTACCATTTATTGAAAGTTCCTTACATTCAAAATGCTTTACGTGAATTAAAATTTAATCCTTATATAAAAGTTATGCTGTAGTTTTCCCACTTGTCAAATAAGGAAATGCCTTAAGAGATTGATTTGCTCTGGACCACAAGGCTAGTAATGACAGGACTTAATTCTCTAGAAAGTTTCAGAGCTCATGCACTCAGTAATCTCTTAGACTGTCTCCAAGAGGCCAACCCACTTCACTCTGTGGGCCTGTATGAAAGTGGCTTCACACATGGTTCTCAGGGGGTCACTTAGGTCTGGTCCCTCTATTTTGGGAGGTCTTACTTGCTCTGACATTGAATTGCTGACTTTGGTTTTCTGCAAGCAGCTTCTCAAAAGAGAGGCTCTTAGGCTTAGTTTCTGTCATTATATAGGTATATTTCTTTGTTTCATCTTCAAAAAGTGTCCGCGGAATATCAGCAACAAAAGGAGTGCTCTCTGGGGAGCAGCCCGCCAAACCTTCCTTTGACACCTCCTAATAGCTGCCCATTGCTCACCTTGTGGTAACTTACTCCTCAGATCCATGATACATAGTCATATATTTGGCAAGGATTCTCAGAGGGCGTGAAGGAACAAAAGTCTTAATATGTAAAACGTGGATATTAACGGCTGTAGAGTCATCTTGTAAGAAGATGTCTTTGAAACCCAGAATGATTTTTTTTTTTCAAGCAAAAAAGCAATTTACACTTTTGGCAGCAATTTTCTGTCTTCTCTTTGCTATTATGGAAGATCTTGTGTGCACTCCCTCACAGATTGGCTCCTTCTCTACTCTTGCCAGAACCTGCTGAGAAGTAATATATATTCAAGGAGGAGGGGGTGGCAGTATGATCTGCTAGTGTGAGAGTAATGGGAGAACATCAGAGAAGGAAAGACCCTTAAACTCTTGTGCTCAGAGGAGAAGGAGTGAGATCAGGATTAAATTTTTATTTCCTTTTGAGGTTTTCTGTGTTTTTTTTTTTTAAACTAAGAGAAAAATGGCTTTACTATTAGGAACAGCCATATTTGGAGCCTCTGTAGAATTTTTCATCTTCAAAGTTGGCTGTTATTCAGGCAAAAAAAGCTCCTGCTGAGATCAGTATGAATGTGACCCATGCTGATTTTGTGATCAAACAGGAAGTGTATTGTGTAGGAGTAGGAGCTAGAGGAGTCACAGACCTTACTTCTATTCTTGCTTCTGCCTGTGACTGTGCGACCTTGAGCAAGTCATTTAACCCTCTGGTACTCTGTTGTTAATTTCCCTGTAAATTCAAACTTCATCTGTCCTCATCTTCATCTCTGACTTATTTTGGAGATATAATTGTGAAGAGAAACACATCTATCCAATACAGCATAAAACAATCCACTGACAGATTAAGTAATTTGGTAATTTTTTTAAATTGCCATTTTGTTTCCATAAAAATTATTTTGGGCCCATATGCCAGACACCCCCCTCCCATGAATGACCATATGTTCTTAGATACAGCATTTCTTTTTCTCACTAGAGATTGTAGAAATAAGACTCAGTAATACACTTAGGACTGTTTTATCTTCTTGTGGATTCATGATTTGATTGTTGCGTTATATTCATTTCAGGAGAGCTGACTGGAAGCCAGAGAAGTTTGTTCCAATATTTGTGCATCAGGAGCTGCTTATTATGCATACTGGAATTGCAGTACCTAGGTGTGCTTCAGCATAGAGAGAGTCTTTTATCTCTGACATTTCTGTGTTACAGAATCTGAGCTGAGGTTTGAGTGTTCATCCTCTAGTTTAGTCAGATCAAGGATGAAGCCAAGCTGTGCACTGTGCTGCTTGTCTGTACCAAAATCAAGCCTCCTTGCTAAAGTAATTGATTTTCAGAAGTTTGTCTATATGTCACAGCTTTATTTTGTGTATGTTGGTTATTAACTAGAGAATCCATTCACAGCTGGAAAATGCAACTGAGATGAATCTGACTTACTACATCTTCCTGCAAATGGAAATGTGTCCAGGAGAAGCTTATCTTTTACCGTACATCTGTTTATCTCTTCTGGTTTCATCGTGCTAAGGAAAAACCTGGTAGAAAGAGGTGTGGATGTCTCTGCATGCTGTGGCTCTACACTCTGTTCAACTCCTGTTTGCCATCTAGTGCATTAGTTATGATGCTTGGTAGTCTAACTTTGTTTGTATATTTGACCTCAGAGTTTATCAGGATAACACTTTTACCAGGAACTCTATTTCCTAACCTCTCAGAAGGAAAACTGTAGAGGAAGTCCATCATTAATATTTTCAGCATATATCTTTGAGTGCCCAAAATATGCTAGGCCTTATGATAAGCCCCAGGAATATGAAAGTGAATTTTTGTCCCCGCATTGAAATACATCAAAGTCTAGTTTGAAAGGTGTAAAATGAACTATTTTAATTTCAGATGTTAGTGCAATATAGTAATTATTGTCATAATTTATAAAGACCCATTTATGGAATGCCAACTGAAGAAATATTTTAAACATTTATGTATTTGCCCATTTATTTCTCATGACAGTCCTAATATGCACTTATATGCTATCTTCATTTCTCATCTGAGATGAAAATAGAGATTATCCACTCATGAGATCACATAGCTGAAAAGTGGTAGAGCTAGCATCCATACTCAAGTAGTTTGACTCCAAATGGTTATTCTAAAACAAATATACTGAATGTAGAGCGTGGTACAAATAACTTAGAATAAAGAATTGGAAAAGATAGCATTTCTTCTGGACTTTGACAAATGGGTAGGACCAGATATATTCAGATGGAAAGGATGAAAAGGCTGTCTAAACAGAGAGATCAGCACCTAAAAAGATTCAGGGAAGTGAAAATACATGTGCTGCATGGGAACTAGTGAGTAGCTACAGGACTGGACTGTGGGAAGTGACACTGAAAGGTGGGTTGGGTCCAGCTCATCAAGGGTCTGTCTGGTTTGCCCTGCTTGAGGCACTGAAAGATCTGTACCTTTGCTGCTTACACTTTACCTCTTGACTGCACGAACTTCTCAAGAAAGATAGACTTCTGAATCTCAAGGGTTTCTTCCATTAGTTACATTTCATGCTTTGTTATGGGTATATTGTTTGCTTTCTGTATGCCTCAAATCTCATATCTTATACTTAAAGGACACATATGCTATGAAAATACACTCTTGGGGTTTGAGATTTTAGGAAGAAAAATAAGCAACTAAGATAAACTAGTTGTAAAAGGAAATTGTTCATTTGATTTGTGTTCCAGTTATACTCCTATTTTGACAGCTCCTATTCTCCTCTAATTTAAAATCGGGTTTGGGAAATGGTTATCTAATTCCTTTTCAGTTAATGGAAAAAAGCAGTATTAAAGCACCAACATTTTCCAAATGGAATATACATGTATTTTGCTTAAAAGCTAGTCAGATAATTAACTTGATATGAAAGAATGCCATGTTGGTCCCTGATGTTAACGTGTGTGGCCGTGGTGTAGTTTTCTTTTTCTTAGTTTGTCTTCATAGGCATTTTGCGCTGACATTAAGCAGAATAGATTTTAGGTAGTCACAAATAACTGTGTTTTAAGAATAACTAAATTTGATGTCCTTGGTTATTCTCCTTCACCTGTGGTCAGCTACAGAAAAATTGTTGTTCATGGTGTCTTTTTCATTTTAGGAGAAACCTGCTTGTCTCAAGCATATTTTGACTTTTTCTTAGCGAGAGGCAGGCAAGAGGTCAATACTTCCATTTTCCCAACAACTTCCAAGGATTCTTCCTTTTTTTTTCTTTTGTAAGCTCTTTGTGACTGAATTACACTCACCTTTTTATCCAACAACCTACAGCGGGCATCTGTAACAGATCTGAGAGCACATACTGGTGGATTTTTTCTTTTCTTTTCCTTTTCAAGATGGTATGAGGTTTTGAGTCATTAAGTGCAAGTTTCCTTAAGATTAGAACAATAGGAATGTGGCGTCAGAACTTGAAGAAAGGTAGACAAAGTCTGAGATAAAACTAAAAGCTGAGATTTTTACCATGAGCCAGAATGTACTTGTTTGAACCCATTACCAAAACATGAGTGATTGCAAGTTCATGGAGGAAATATTTTCTCACCTACCTCCAGAGATATCAGGAAAGGAAAACATTATCTTAATGTAAATGCCTCTCCCCCTGCTCCCGAGCACCACCACCGGTTGTTCCCTGTAGGTTGCAATGTGGTCATAAGTTGAAAAGCATTTTGTTTCCTTGTCGAGTACGTTTCCCTTTATACTCAATTCTATTTAAAGGAAGTGAGATTGAGTAGGAGAAAAGCAGTGCAAGGAGGGAGGAACTGGCAGAATTGCAGTGAATCCAGGAAGAGAAGCATGTTTTTAACTTCTCTGGCTGCTAGATGCATCTTGGCCTAGATGCTGTGGAGCAGCATGCCATTTTATCTACCCAAGATATTATCATCCAGGTAAGTATTAAAATTCATTGAGACACAAACTTTGTTCTAAAACTTTCAGGATTATCTAGGATTAATAGCAAGACCAGATATACTGAACATTAGATGGGAGTTAGACCTATATCTATTTTCTCAAAGCTTTAAAACTGCTCTGTGGGTAGTTATTCTAACCCCTTTTAGTATGTGGGAAAATTGATATTATAATAGGCTAAGTGATTAATCCTTGTCATATAGCTAGGAAGTGATATAACTAGGATCAGAACCCATATCTATAGGGCTTAAAGTTCTGTGCTTCCAACCATTATACTATACAGTTTTTATCAGGAGGTGGAAGATTTGTATCTTATGTCTTGCTGCTTGGGAATAAGTAAAACTGATGAATATAATTGTGACAAGCCAATAGGGATGTTTATCAGAAAAAAGTGTTTCTTTCAGATTTTCTTTGTTGAATATTAAGAAGTTTGAGAAGAAAGTTGATGGAGAGCTTGCCAGGAAAGTGCTTAAGGTGGAATGAGCAGAAACTTCTCTCCCCAGACAGGTAAACATTAGTTTACTCCCTGGCTTTTGTGAAGCCAGCAACTGCTATTGGCTCTTCTGAAAGAGCCACTGTTCATCCAGCGGCAGGTGCAGGCCAACCATTGCCATGGCAACAGCAGGAAAAGCAAGCAGTTAAATTCCAGAACTGATAATTAACTAGGGGGTGAGGTGGGGGTGGGGAGAGAAATGGGGGGATAATTGTTGCAGGAGGGAAAACTTAGCAATTACTGGCAAGCTGTACAGATGAAAAGGCCAGACACAGATGCTCCAGCCCAGCATGCCGCTAGCATTCAGTGCTCATCCCCTCTGGTTACAAATTTTTGATAAACTAAAATAAAGGGTTGAATTTTCTTCAGCCAACCAAGTCTCTTTAAGGAAGCACAAGAAGAAAAAAGAATGCAGCATAGGCCATGAAAAGAAATGCAGGGGGCCGGATAAATGATTCCCCTAAATGACACTACCCAGCCAGAAGTAATCCAGAAATGCTATCTAAACTCCACAGGAAGTGAATTCATGCTTGGGGATAAAATAAGGCCTATGAAACATACTTGTGAGTTTCTACTTCTGTGAATGAAGTGGGAGAAGAACAACTTATAAGGTGAAAGGACTACTTACAGAAAGGTGATCAAATTATATAGGTACTTGATCATCATAGCAATTAGTCTATCAGTTCTTCTGAAACTGTATTAATGAAAGTAGCCAAGTACTCACATGAAAGATTAGGTATCTCTTGTATCCTTACAGCAGCCTGAGATAACACTTGTTATTCTCACAGCAGAATCAGAGATGTTCAGTACTTAGAGCAAGGTCACAGAGCTAGCAAGTGAGTGCACCGAAGTCTCTTATCCTATTGAGTTTATTTATAAAATAGAAACTCAATGGGGAAATCATGTCAAACTAATCATGTCAAAAAGACAAGTAGATATAAACAATTTACTGTATAATCAAAAGGAAAATGTTCCTTCTAGTAAAATAATGTAAACTTCAAAATAAAAATTGGTGAAAAGAGCCGGGCGTGGTGGCTCACTCCTTTAATCCCAGCACTCGGGAGGCTGAGGTAGGAGGAGCGTTGTGAGTTCGAGGCTGGCCTGGGCTACAAAGCAAGTGCAAGGCCGGCCTGAGCTACACAGTGCGACCCTGCCTCAAAAAAACCAGGGCTGGGAGTTTGGCTCAGTGGCTTAAGGTTGTGAGTTGAATCCCCAGTACCGCCAAAAAAAAAAAAAAAAAAAAAAAATTGGTGAAAGGTTGCAACTAGGGAATGTTCAGTTGTGCTTTTGAAATCTCAGGTGCATATCTCAAGATTAGCCCTAGATCCCAGACCCTGAGCAGGTGAATAAGTGCAGGTCTCAATTTTTTTCCCTAGTCTATTTCTGTGACTCAGGGTTACTTGGAAGAGGAGGTGAGACGGTGACATTACACAGCTCAAAGAGACTGCCCAAACTTCCTCTAATGATGTGTTTCAACCAGACTTCTGTGGGATGTATTTTTTATGGGAAAGACATCATAGCACATGGCAGGACTTTCCAGTATTCCTTTGTGGTAAGTGGGTGAATATGAGGAGTGACTTTAGAACAATGAATCTTATAAGGAAGAGAAAAACAACATACATTCAGCAGTATTTATGGAAGACCTACTTTGTTCTACAGCATTATCTTTGGTTCTGCGGAGACAGTTGTAAACAGAACTTTCAAGTTCCCTGCTTTCAAAGAGCTTACATTTTAGAATCTCAAGAGTTTTAAGAATGTAAATACTGTATAATTTAAAAACACATTTTTAGGAGACCTATTAGTTGTTCTTTCAGGGTCTATTTATTAAAAAATAAAACTTGTCCAGTTCTTCTGGCTGGTAGGAAAATAGGCAAAACATAGAATAAAAAGGTAATACAAATTTATAATTATTACTTAAAAATCTGAGCTTACTTACCATTTTCCAGAGGTTTGACGAACTAGTAAGTTGATGTGCAAGTGAAATAATATCAGAATTTTTGAGTTCAACTGACACAAATAATTATGCTAGAAAATGTAATTTTGCCTTCATAATAGAGTTGGGATTATTTCACAGAGATCTCATTAATATACTGTTCATCCACAAACAGCAATGTAACCTTTTTCTTATTAGATTAGATCAGGGTCATGACGCAAAAGGCTGCTGAAATAATTGCCAGTCTTTTGTTCTAAGAAAATAAATTAAGCACTGTCTAGAAGTCTAGATATAGAAATTGGAATAATTGAAGCCAGAAGAACTGTGACCACTAGGTCTGAAATCTCCACGAGCCTCTGTTACTTCCGTTTTTATCCATGTATTTAACAAGTTTTCTCAAATGTCCAGTATGTGTCAGGCACTGTTAGATGTTTGAGTGTAATAGCAAAACCCAGTGCAACTTCTTCTTACCATTTACTGTGTGATACTGTCTATAGTTCATGGGCATATATTTGTTCTGTGTGTACTCAATTCTGCAAACTTAAAGAATCTGCAACCTACTTGTACCTATAAATGGAAATTTCCCAGTGCTTCCCGATTTCCCAGGGCTTCCCAAGTATATTACACGGACACAATTTATCTGAGTTTTCAACTTGCTCCTCTAAAGTTTCCATGGTCCAGTAAGTTTAGCAGAAGTTTCACAAGTATGTACCATGGTACAATAAAAGCTTTGAACCCACTGGTAGTTATGAGATCTCTTTATTTTCTTTAACCTGTTGTTTCCAAACATTGACCCGAAGACTGTTTTAACCTTTTTCACATAAATGTTCTTTTGAAAGTGTTCCTCAAGATGTACTATGGAGAATGCTGGTCCTTCTCCACTAGATGGTGGAACCTGTTGTTAGTGATTTGCCATCCAGAAAGGAAGTATAACAAATGTAAGAGTCCATATCTCCTTAGTTTGAAATCTCCTTCTTGTACTTTGCTTTCAAATAACTGGGACTTCCACACTATTTCTCTATGATTGATACAGTGTATTCTACCAGTCATTTACTAAAGATACAGAGTATGAAACTTACTTTTGTCATTGCTGACAAAAAATACCTGATACCCACAAGTTAAAGGTTAAGGAAAGATTTATTTTAGCTCAGTTTGTAGAGGTTTCAGTCCATACTTGGCTGGCTCCAAGACAGGGTGGCATGGCAGAAGTCCATTACAAAGGAGGAACAGCTCACAGCAGAGCAAGCAGGAAGCACCAAGCAGCAAGCCTGTCTTCTTCCTGTTGCTTTATATTCTGTCCAGGCTACAAGTGTATTAAATGGTACCACCCACACCTAGGGTCAGCCTTCCCGTTCCACTCACCCAGAGCAATGCTAATCAGCAAAGTAATCCAGTCATCAGACCCTTAATCCACATTCACACGCCTTAGATCTAGCCACTTCCTAAAACACTCACTTATGAGCATATGAGGCTTTGTGGGGGCCATAACAGAAACTAATAGACGTTCCTGGGAAAAAGAGGCCTACAAGAGCTTGCTGTGATATTTTTAAAATTAATGCTAAATTCGTATGTTCTTAATTCCATGTAAAGAACAACATATCATACATAACTATTATGCTGTTTTCATCTTAATAACTCCTTTCTGTTTTTAACAGTAACAAAAGCTGTGATATCAATGGACATCAGACATCCTGCACAAAATTGTCTACCACAGAGTAGACCTTCAAATATTGGTTGAATGAATAATTGGATCATACAGTAATAAAGAACATTACTAAATACGAAGGAATACACAATGATAACATTCTTCTAGTTTTAAGTCAGTTTGTCTCATAATTGTGCATCATGTGTGTGGTTGTTATTACATGCATATCACGTGGAACCAAGAAAATTAGACACATAAGTGTATATTGCAAACTGTTTTTTTTTTTTTTTGCAGCACCAGAGATCGAACTCACAACCTCGCGCCTGACAGACAAGCGCTTAAGCCACTGAACCAAACTCCTGGCCCTAGTTTTTTGAGGCAGGATAGCACTATGTAGCTCAGGCCGTTCTTGCGCTGCCATTGTAGCCCAAGCCGGCCTTGAACTCACAGCGTTCCGCCTACCTCAGCCTACCGAGTGCTGGGATTAAAGGCGTGCGCCACCACGCCCGGCTTAAAACTGTTAACTAGTACATCTAAATAGTTTTATTTTTCTCTATTAACGATCATAGTGTAGTGCTCAGCATTTTGGTATGTTAGAAATTTCACTAATATGACCAGGTCTTGATGCCAAATGGATTATACACCAAGATCACAACTTTCTGAGTTGAAGGACAGAAAAGGAGGGCCAGTCCTTCAGGAGAACTTACGTCTTTCAATTTATTTAACAGTCACCCAGAGACGTCAGTAGCCACTCTGTGTACACAGAGGATCAATTAAGATAACGTGTGTGTGGGTGGGTGTATGTGCATGTCAAAATGTATACATCAGGAAAAGAAAAAATTGTGTAAATATGTTTTTTACTAAATTTACTAAGATGACATGAGGTTAATACAAGTTGTCTTTGGCCTTAACAATTACAGGAGGTGCTCATTAGCTTCCAGTCATTTATTAGTATGGCAAACTGCTGAAGTGTGTATACGTTTCTTTTGGTGGATTCTGTATTTTATCTCTCATGTTTAGCACTTAAACATGAGACAGGATTAGATGGTATAGTTAAGTCTGTAGTTTTACTTGTGAAGACATAATTGTGTTTACAACCCAAGGTTCAAGTCTGAGTGTTTCAAACAAGCACTTACCAGAAATAACAAATGAAATAAGAAAACTGACCTTGATTCAGCATATTTCCAATTTACAGGGTATATACAGACATCTCATTCCTTTATTCTGTCAGTTCTGAGAGGTATTTTGCTATTCCTGTATTGCATAGATGAGGAAATTAAATGAGAGTAAGTGACATTTTCAAGGTTGCCCAGCTAGAATTAGAAGTATCAAGATCAGGAGTTAAAGGAAGGCCGTCTTCTACATTCCATGTCTTTGTTTTCATAATTGCTTCTGCTCAAAACATAACACTTGTTTTCTCCTCTGTTCCCAAAATGCTTTTACATATTCTTGACTTTGTCTTGTTAGTAAATGGCATCATCTTGTCTGTCTCAGGCCTGTTACCTAAAAGCCATCTTCATATTTCTCTTTTTCTTTGCGTTTTCTTTGCATTTCAGATCCAGTTAACTGGCAAATCCAGTCAGATTTACTTTCGAGTAGTATCAAACCTAAAGACTTCTTACCCTCTCAAACCCACAATTCTGGTCCAAATTACATAGTTTCTCTCCCAGAATCCTATTGCCCTCTGTCTGCTGTACTTTAACTCAACTCCCCTTCCTATCTCCACTTCACATTCCATTCCCCATCCCCACTTTTTTTTGACACTGGTGATCAAATCCAGGGCACTCTACCAGCTAAACTATATCCTCTACCCTTTTTATTTTTCATTTTGAGACAGGCTTTGTTGAGTTGTTTCAGCCTCCCATAGTACTGGAATTACACGTGTGCACCTTTCAAATGACTTTTCTCATTCCATTCTTCACATAGAAGCTGAAGTGAAATTTTAGGGTATAGAGAAAATCATATAATTCTTGTATTATGAATTATATCTAAAATTACTTGGGGAAAAGAG
Source organism: Dasyprocta punctata (assembly GCA_004363535.1). Taxonomy (NCBI): domain Eukaryota; kingdom Metazoa; phylum Chordata; class Mammalia; order Rodentia; family Dasyproctidae; genus Dasyprocta; species Dasyprocta punctata. The sequence continues at coordinate 21,959 of RJWM01014143.1, read as the reverse complement.
AACCCATAAAGTCCTACAAGACAAGACTTCCCACCTACCTTTCCATCCTCTACTGACTGTTTGCCTCATTGCTTACTTCAGCACACTGCTTTCTTACTCTGCTTCAAAAAAAATGTAGAGTTTTTCCTGCATCAGGGCCTTTGTGCCCTGCATCCTATGTCAGGCCCTTCTGCCTGAATGTTCATCCCCAGATCTTCATGTGACCTAGTCTCTTTCTGTATCCAGGCCTCTGCTGAAATACTGCTGCTTTGTTCCTTACCCAACTTTGGTTTTCTGCATATATGTGTCAACACAAGAAAATGTGTTAATGTATTTTAATTCTTGTTTTTCTTGTTCCTCACCATGTAGTAAGTGTCAGGAGGTGAAAACCATTTCACCACTGTGTTCTCTAGGTCGTGATATGTACCGATTTACCTTTTAAATAACTAACAGCTTTACAAACCTCCCTTCTTTTAAGTTGTGGAAAGAACCCAAGTTCAGAATAGGAAAACAGACTCATTTGATTATGCTCATGTGTCACTTTGTGTAGGTTCCTTCAGTGCTTATTTCTGAGTATGCTGTTGTTTTGCATATAATGGGGCTAACAAGGTGATGGAACTTGGGGTGGGAGAGTAAACGAGCTAATGTGTGAGTACTTTGCAAATAGTAAAATGTTACAGACACGGAAGAGAAAGCCTGTATGAGACTCTTGGGCTGATCCTTTTGTAGAAAGCATTGGTAGGATTTGTACAAATCCACGTCTTCAGTGCTTCTCTGTGGCCAGCCTAGCACCTCATTCATCTTCAAGCTCTGACCGAAAGAACAACTTAGCCAACCCATATGGTCCCAAATGGTTGTGTACATAGGAATTTTTGCTAAGATCGAAGAATATTAAAACACCTAAGGGCTGTTCACTTGGGCAAGGCTACCTTAAATGATAGGAAAGTCTTCTCTTGATTATTCCTCTGTCTTATTGTGTTTTAGGAGCATAGCAGATTATGCTTACGTAAGTGAATTACACTGTCATTACTCAAATTATATCTATCCTCATGCTGTTTGGAAAGAGAAAGTTCACCCCATGCAATGGCCAACTTGATTTAAAGGAACTCACCCCTCCTGTCACAAGCACTATGTGTTTCCATGTGTTTCTTATCCAGTAAGGACTCTTTTCAGAGATTCATGCATTTTTCTGTATTCTATCCCTGAATACCCAGGCTCTGGTGGTTTTAGTAGTTTCAATCCTATCTCCCCAGGTTTCATCTAAAAAGCCATCTTGCTTATTCCCTGATAAGTGTAGGGAATCATTGTTTCAAAACATTTCTTTCTCAATAGGAACTGTCATGCTCTGGTTGTTATAAGTTTTATTGACACTCGTAGCATATTTCTTAAAGCAATGAAGTTCCCCAGTTAATAGATAAAGTCCCTTTCCTCCTCCTCCTCCTCTTCTCTCTTCTCTCCCACCCCTTCTCCTTTTCTTCCTCTTCCTTCTCTTCCTGTTCCCCCTCCTATTTCTCCCATTCCTCACCGGGGATTTAATCTAGGACCTTATGTGTGCTAAGCTAGTACTCTACTAATGAGCTACATCTCCAGCTATTTTATTTTATTTTATTTTATTTTTATTTTAAAGAGCGTATAACAGAATAAAACCAATCAAAACAAACTCTAGTGTAAGAGATACAGGACTTCAAAACATGAAATCAACAGTAGTTACCATAGTGTCTTTTGATGTCTTCAAAATAGCTGCATATAACTTTGGACATAGCATAAATCAAACAGAACAGAATAGAATAGAAATAGTAAAAGCAAAACAATGAATGCAATAAAGGATTTCAAAACAAGCCAATAATAAATCCAGAATTGCTACCATAATATATCTTACTGTTCTTGAAATAGCTTCTCCTGCCATTGGATTTAACATAGTCAAAAAAACCAAAAGAGGATAAAACCCAACCCAACAGAACAATGGAAATGATATAGGGACTCAAAACAAGACGATAGGGAATCAGTGATGGCTGCAACCCTCAGAAAGAGACCCCCTTCCCCCTCCACCGATGACACACTGCTTAGCGATATCCTCTGAACTTATGATCAGATCACTGGTCCTGGACCTGCAATGTTAGTGAAACGTCAAAGAACCACAGGCATCCAATTGTATTTCACCTCAATAAGTGTCATAACAGCCTGTGTTTCTCCATATAAGCTGGTCACTTACAGGGTGGGGGTATGGTACTTCTTGTTTGCCAGCCTGCACACCGGAAGGAGCTGAGGTCTGGCTGTTCCCAGTCTGGCCACAGCCCAGTGGCGCTGGTTCCTGGACTGGGCTTGTTTGCTGCTGCAGCCACTGTTCTCTCTAACCCTGGTCCATGAATGGCACTGACTTACGGTGAGAGTCTAGTTGTCCCCAGTCTGTTGGAACCCTGCACATGGTGCCGGTTCCCAGACTGGGCTTGTTTGCTGCTGTGGCCGTTGTGCTCTCTAACCCCAGTCTGCAAATGGAGCTGACTCACAGGGAGAGACTTCCAGCTCTTTTTATTTTACATTGAGACAGTGTCTTGCTAAATTGCATAGACTCTTCTCAAACTTGTGATCCTCCTGCCTCAGCCTCCTGAGTAGCTGGGATTATAAGTGTGTACCACCACACCTGGCCGGATGTTGATTATTTATCAAGATGATGAATAGGAAAATATAAAGAACCATATTCCTGTAGGGATAGTAATAGTAAAATTGTAATAGAACCTGCTTACTGAATATCTACTAAATGCATAGCACTTTACTTGTATTGGTTCACGTCTTGAGACTTTGTATGTGAGGTAATTGTTCCTTTTCTTTGGTAATCTTTACTAATCTTTTTGTAGTTGTAGCAAGCATGCTAATACTGCCTTAAAGGGAATTTACTGTAAAGAGGAAAAGGAGCAGTCTTAACTCCTTATAGGATTTATGGAAGGATCATTCTTGATCTAGTTTAACCTCAGGAACCAGTATTCATGCTGCCCTCCACTCATTCTAGTGCTCTGCTATTATGGACACTTGGCTGTCTCTATTTCACCTGTGTAACTCCTGCTTTTTCTTTAAGTTTCAGTTGCAAATGAGGAGTCCTGAAGGTGCACTAGATTAAAACATTGTTGTGATTCAGATGAAGCCTCTTGAAGTTCTAGACTTCAAGAAGAATAGTGGCAGTGGAGACAAAAGAATGCATGGGGGAAACAAGGATAGGGAGAATGGAGGGAACTTCATGAGTGGTTATATTTGAGAAATAAAGGAGAAGGGTGACAAGATCAAGAGTATGCATTCAAGAACAAGCCTAGCTGTGGCTTCATAACTACTGAGTTATATAAACTCTTGACAAGTCCTTGAACTTTTGGGTTTCAATTTAAATATTCATAAAATTAAAGTCCTGAATTTCATGTGACCCAAATGTTCCTACTAGCTCTATCTCTTTCTGGTTCTGAAACTCCAAGGTGTTTGTTCTGGATGACCACAAACTGTTATAGGGGTGCTATTGGGAACAAAACTTTTGAGACAGAGATGTTCTAACAACTCTTCTTTTTGTATTTGAGCATACTGATTATGTGCCTTTCCTTTTTGTCTTATTTATAACCATGACTTTTCTCCTTGACTCTGTTGAGAATCCAAAAAAAGACAGAATTTATTCATCATCTCCAAGGTGGGATTCTTGAGAACACATAGGACTGTGAGGTCACAGAACTATAAGACCTTCTGTGCAATATTTCTCCATTATCTTTTGGTATTCTGGCATCATTATATGTACACACTAGTAAATTTCACAGTATAGTAACATTTTTTTATTTTAAAGAGAATAAAACCAAACAAAACAGAATAAAGCCAATCAAAACAAAACCATGAACATGATACAAGAGTTCAAAACAAGGTAATAGAAAATCAACATTGGCTACCATAATACATCTTGTTACCTTCAAAATAGCTGACCATGCTATCAGGCATAGTGAAACAAAACAAAGCAGAATCAAACCAAACCAAACCAAACAATGAAAACAATACAGGACTTCAAAACAAGGTAATAGAGAACCAGCCATGGTGGCGCACGCCTTTAATCCCAGCATTCAGGAGGCTGAGGTAGGTGGAGCATTGTGAGTTCAAGACTGGCTTGGGCTACAACATGAGTGCAAGACCAGCCTGAGCTACATAGTGTGACCCTGTCTCAAAAAACTAGGACCAGGAGTTTGGCTCAGTGGCTTAAGCGCCTGTCTGGCAGGCATGAGGCTGTGAGTTGGATCCCCAGTGCCACAAAAAAAGAAAAAAAGAGATAATAGGAAATTAACAATGCTTACCATAGTGCCTCTTACTATCTTCAGACTAGCCATCCAGACCATCAGAGATAGGCATGTAAAATTAACCAAATAATACAAGAACTAAGTTGCTTCTTTACTTCAGTTGTAATCTTCTCAGAAATTTCAGATGTGTGACTTCTAATTTCAACTATGTCAGTGTCTCCTGAACTTGTTCTGTGTGGGCTGGAGGTCTGAGACTGTGTTTTGCTCCTTTATCTTGACATTTTCCTGTGTTCCTCTGAATCAGCTCATTGCTGCATACCGAGTGCTTCCTGCATTGGCTGACAGTCCCTTGATATAGTAGATTTGACTAGGGACCTGGGTTCCTCCAATCCAGGGTTCCTCCAATCCAGGATTCCTGGAGTAGTGGAGAGGTATTGGTGATTCACCAATGCTCACGCAGTGGTGGCAGGGTCTTAGGGCATGGCTTCTTCTCTGGCTAGTGCTTGGCTTGCCAGATGTCTCTGGGCCACTGGCACATAGCCTCAGGGCATGGTTTCTTCCTTGGACCCTTGCTGGGATTGCCAGATCTCTCTGGGCTGCTGGCATGGGTCCTTGGGACATGGTTTCTTCCTATTAAGCCCATTTGTTCACAGGTTTGGTTCAGCTCTGATATTTCATTGCTGGTTTTCTGTCTAGTTGATCTGTGTCTTCGTGACAGTGGGGTATTGAGGTCTGCCATTACAATTGTGTTATTGCTTACTTGATTTTCCATGTCTACCAATAACTATCTTATATAATGGGGTGCTCCTGTATTAGATGCATATGCTTATGTTTGTTATGGCATTTGTGCTGTCTCCAACTTTCTCACTGACCCCAATAAATCTTGTGTTATTCTTCTTTGCTTTTTCTTTTAGCTATTGGATTGATTTCTCATGGTCTCTTGCTGTTTTTGAGATATCTTTCTTTTCGTGATTACTAGCTACAATTCTATCTTCAAGATCTGAAATTCTATCCTTTCCTTTGTTCAATCTGTTGCATATACTGTCTGTATTGGGTGATACGCTTTGTACCCCCAAGTCCTCATACCTTTGATGGGACTGAGTCTAGTGCTTGTGTTCAGTTTGTTGTCTAGTGCTGGGATCGACAATGTGAGTGTTGTACCCGCGCAGGGGTGGAGCTGACATACAGTGTAAATGAGGCGGGTCTTCCTGTTCCGTGCTTCCACGCTCTCTCTCTCGCCAGTGTGCCTTGCAGCTTGCAGCCACCATGAATGGCAGCCCTGCCACGTGATACTGACTTGGAACCAGCTAAGTATGGACTGAAACTCCCAAGAAACTGTAAGAATAAACCTTTCCTTCCCTAATTTTGGGCGTCAGGTATTTTGTCTCAACAACGAGCAAAAAGTAACCAAGACACTGTCAATGGTGATTTTAATCTCCTGGCTCTCTGTGTCTGTCTCATGGATTTCGTTTCTCTCCTATGTTGGGCATTTGTGGTTTCCATCCTTTTCTAAGCTTATATGTTCTTTTATTTGTGTCTTCTTTAATATTTCTGATTTTAAGCATCATTTCTTTTTGTACGTGAGAGATCATTTTCTCTATAGCCTTTTCCACTAGTTTTTTCACGTCTGTTATCATTTCAGAAAGTTCCAGTGTTTGACTTCCTACTTCATCCATCTCATTGAGTTCCAAGCCTGTCCTGGGTGGGCTGGGATTCTGGGACCACACCCCGCCTCTGTGTCTTGCCATTCTCCACCTTCTCTTATTTCTTTTGTCTTTTATGTCGATGCCTGCCAAACGCCCATAATATATAGCTCTGCAACTAGCATTGAGGCCTCTCTCAAGGAGGAAAGGAGATGTCTGTTCCTCAGGGATATCCTCTAGATGCGGTTGATTCTTTATAGCTATCCCAAGAACCTACCTTCTTCCAGTGTTTACACTTCTGTAATAATGTCTGTGTTATATCCCAGAGTTGTGCTGGATGTGGAGCTGATCTTGGCCTCTGGATGTGGGGGCTGGGACTGGTAGAGTTCTCCATCGTCCAATTACTGTCTCTTTGCTGCTGCTTCAGAATTTCCACATTACTGGCCTCAGTGATTACTCTGCCCTCCAAGGTGTATGTACATCTAGCACTGGGTTGTTGTCCTGAGTCTTGGGGTTTCCATCTATCTTACAGTGTTTTAGCTAGCCCAGCTTCTGGGGCCATAATGGAGGAGGCCAGGAGTGTGAACTCACTGTCTTCCAGCCAGCCCCACCATCAGAGATGTAATGGAGGGGCACAGAGCACGAATTCATTGTCTTCCAGCCAGCCCACCCTCTGGGATGCAATGGAAAAGGACTGAATCCTGAACTCACTGTCTTGCAGCAGGGTCTGCCATCAGGGATGTAATTTGAGGAGGCCCTGAGTGTGAGCTCACTGTCTTCCAGCTGGCCCACCTTCTGGGATGTCACAGTATGATAACATCTTCACAAATGTCAGCCTAGAAGTCTGTCTGAGGAGAAATCTTTTTGCCTCTGTTCCCCCATGCCACAGAATCAAAAACCTTTTTTTTTTCTTTTCCTAAAGAGCGTGTGTTAACTATCTTTTATCCCCTACTTGTTCCTTTCCATGGAAAGAGGAGCAACTTGTCTAGTTGAGAGTCCCTCACTCATTCAGCCCCTGCTCTCCAGATGCAGGGTTAGTGTTTTAACAGTTGTTACACTGAAAAGACAACATGACCGTATCTTTCTCTCTCTTCTTTTGCTTTCTGGGTTCACCTCATTCAGGTAGTGTTGCTTTTCTTATTTCTATTATTATAAGGAAATTAGGAAGAAATTGCCTGTAATAGACTTAGGTCTTTGGTCCATTTTTTTCCATGAGTGACTAGATAAGTGAGTCAGTGTTTTTCCCCTAGAACTTAGGTAACTTTCATTTAGTGGGAAAGTTGGCTGGAGGCCTTGCTATAGCTTTATACCAGTCCACGTAAGTCAGCACTGTATTAATTCATTCTTCATTAGCGAAGGTATTACCTTGATCACAGTTTAGTTTCTTAAGTTTCTGTTCTTTCTGTTTGAAACTGGAGAATATAGAGAATAACTGACACCACGAGCTTAAGTAGAACCCTTTGGACGTCACATCAATGTTATTAATGGCTTTAAAGCCTCTTCCTCATTTTTGCTAGGAAGAGCATGCAGTTATCAAAGAGGAAATCTTATTTTTTTTCCTTTGTATCATAGGAAGTAATATCTAAAAAACTGAATTGCCATCAACCAATGTCCGCTTACCCATAAACTGTATCCTGAGGAAGCTTAATTTAGCACCATATTATGACATTTCAACTAAAATGCTGAGTTTGGTACTTTTTCAGGTGGTCTTTTCAGTTAAGTGGTTACTTTGACTTTTTTAAAATTTATTTTGACTTTTTAAAAAATATATTATAGCTGGGGTTTTAACTCAGTGAGAGTTCGATCCCCGGTAACAAAAAAAAAACAAAAAACAAAAAACAAAAAAACAGAATACAAGCTCCCTTAGGAGAGTTTTACTATATCTCACTGTTTGGATTCTTTTTAAGACTTTCTTTTTACCCTCCCCCTCCAGTGTTTGTTTGTTTGTTTATTTTTGTGGTATTGGGGATTAAACCCAAGACCTTCTCACTGAGACATCCCCAACACCACTCTCCCTTTTTATTGACTTAGAAAGTAATTTTTAAAGTAGTAGGCCTAGATAGTAGGAATTGATTAGGATTAGAGATTGCTCTTTTTTCTTCTTTTCCTTTTGCCTCTTTCCCCCTGCTGCTCTACTCTCCTTGCTGCAGGCCAGCCTCATCCCATACTTACATCTCTCCTCTTCCCTTATAGTTTCCAACTTGCCTGAACATCACCTTAGCTCTAACTCCACAGGACTTTTCTGAAGCAGGATTCACTATGGTCTCAAAAGAAAACTCAGCAATTCGTCTGTCTGTTAAATTAGCTGCTGTTGAGTTACAGTGGAAAAAAAAAATTAAAAAAAGGAAAGGAGAACTGGAAGTCTTGTGGTTTTTAGGGCTTCTCAAGGTGGGGGCAAGGCAGAAGGGTAAATCAGGGACGTTGGGCAAAATGGAATGATACTCTGCTATGCTATCCTGGAGATGGAATGTGAGATACACAGTATGAGTTGACTGTTTAGATTTTCTTTTTTTTTTTTAACTTTATTCTTTTCATTAGTACATATTTGTTATACATATTGATCACATTCATCACAGGAAATTTGTGCCTGTACATAATACATCTCAATCCTTTCTTTCCCATTCCCCTTCCTTAAATCTTTCTTTTCCTCCCCATTTACACAGGTTGTGTTTCCATTTTTTTCTTTCCTTTTTTGCCTTTTGCTTTCCTTCCTTTCCCTTTTCACTCTCCCCTCTCCCTTATTGCCCTTCTCATTTGAACATGTTCTTCCTACTACACAGTATCTATCCTTCATTATGCTCTTCATTTACTCTTTGAGTTTTTCACACTAGAAATAATACAATATTTAAACTTGTATGTGTGATGTGTTTCACTTAAGATAATGATTTTGAGGTGCATCTGTTCTACAAATGATTCAAATTTATCCTTCTTTATGGCAGAGATAGTACTCCATTATATATAAATACCACATTTTCTTTATCCTTTCATCTTTTGAAGGGCATATGGGCTGTTTCCAACATTTATCTGTTATAAATTGTGCTACTATTAGTTTCACTCTCAACAGTAATGCAGAAGGGTTCCTTTTCCCCAACAGCCTTGCCAGCATTTGTTATTGGTTAATTTCTTGAAAATAGGCATTCTTTCTAGAGTGAGTTGGAATCTCAGTGTTGTTTTAATTTGCATTTCTCAAACGACCAATAGTGCTGCACATTTTTTCATATATTTACTTGCACTTTGTACTTCTTCATCTGAGAAATGTCTATTCATTTCAGATGCCCATTTTTGTATTTAGTCTTTAAATTTGGGAGAGCTATGTTTTTTTTTAGTTCTTTATATATTCTAGATATTAGTTCTCTTCCTGAGAAGTAGCTGGTAAAAATTTTTTTCCCATTTTATGGGTTGTCTCTTTATTCTTTTGTTGGTTTCTTTTTGCTGTGGAGAAGCTTTTTAATTTGATGTGATCCCAGTTGATGATTCTTTGTAATATTTCCTATGGGCTTTTGTTCATAGTGTTTACCTGCAGCCAAGTCTTCTAGAGTTTTCCTGTTCTATCCAGCAGATTGTTTCAGCTTTACTATTTAGATCTTTGATCTATTTGATTTTAGTTCAGTGCAGGATGAGAGATCATCTTGGGTTCAATTTTTGACATGTGAAAAGCCAGTTTTCCTAGCACTATGTAAGAGACTGTCTTCCACTGAAGATGTTTGGCCCCTTTGTCAAAGATAAGGTAGCAGAGTGTACTTGGAGTTGCATCTTCTATTCTGTTCATTGATCTCGGATCTGGTGGATTTTTTTTGTTTGTTTGTTTTCTTTTCTTTTTTTCTTTTTGCCAGTATCATGCAGTACCATCTGTTTTTATCGTGGTAGCTTTGTAATTTAACTCAAATTGGGGATTGTGATGCCCCCTGCCTTGCCCTTGTTGCTCAGAATTACTTTGCTATTCTAAGTCTCTTCTATTCTAAATGAATTTTGGGGTTGTTTTCTTTAGTTCTGTGTGGGATGCTATTGGTATTTTGTTTGGGACTGTATTAAACCTGTGTAATAGTTTAGGAAGTATGGCCATTTTCATTATATTGGCTCTGTCTATTCAAAAACAGGGCATATCTTTTTATTTTCCAGTATCCTCTTTGATTTCCTTTTTCAGAATACTGTAGTTTTCAGTGTGTAGATCTTTTCCTTTCCTTGTTAGATTGATCCCTAAGTGTTTCATTTTTCTTGATACTACTGTGAAAGGTGTGGTTTCCCTAATTTCTCTCACAGTGAGTTTATTATTTGTGTACAGGAATGCTATTGATTTTTGAGTGTTGATTTTGTACCTTGCTACACTGAATTTCATTATTAAATTTAGGAGTCTTTTGATGGAGTTTCTGGGCTCTTCTATGCAGAGGATCATGCCATGAGTAAATAATGATAATTTAACTTCTTCTTTTCTTACCCATATTCCTTTTATTTCTTTCTCTTATCTGATTGCTTTGGCTAATATTTCTAGAACTATATTGAACAAGAGTAGTGATATCTTATTCCTGATTTTATAGTGAAAGCTTTGTTTTTGACTATTTAGTATGATGTTGGCTGTTGATTTGTCCTGGATGGCTTTTATCAGATTGTGATAAAGAACTTTTGTTCCAATTTTCTGTAGGGTTTTTATCATGAATGGGTGTTGGAATTTGTCAAATGCCTTCTCTGGGTCCATCGAGATGGTCGTGTAATTTTTGTCCTTGGTTCTGTTAATGTGGTATATTTCATTTATTGCTTTGTGTATGTTGAACCATTCCTGCTTCATTGGGATGAATCCTACTTGGTCATGGTGTATAATCTTCTTGTTGATTGATTACATTCTCTTTGCCAGTGTTTTATTAAGGACTTAAGCATCTTTGTTCACTAAGGAGATTGACTTACTGTTTCTTTTTTTTTGGTTATATCCTTTTCTGATTTTGGTATCAGTATAATGCTTACTTCCAGGAATGAATTTTGGGGTATTGCTTCTCTTTTAATTTCATTGAAGAGTTTGAGAAACAATGTCATTAGATCTTCTCTAAAGCTCTTGTAGAATTCAGCAGTGAATCTGTTAGGATCTGCGATACACTTTTTTGGTAGTTTTTTAAAACTACTTCTTCACTTTCATTGACTATTGATATTGGGTTACTTAAAATTTTTATATATTCTTGTTTCAGCTTTAGTAATTCATGTATATCTAGGAATCTGTTTCTTCTGCATTTTCAATCTTATTAGAGTACAGTTTCTCAAAGTAGGTATTGATGATCTCATGGGTTTCTATAGGATTCATTGTGATTTCACCCCTTTCATTCCTAATTACATGGATTTGGATCTTTTCTTTCCTTTTTTTTTTTTGAATAAGGTTGGTTAATTGTTTATTTTGTTTATTCTTTCAAAAAATCAGTTCTTCAATTCATTGGTTCTTTGTATTGTTTTCTAGTCTCATTTGCATTAATTTCTGCTCTTCTCTGCTCTTTGTAATTTCCTATCTAGTACATGCTTTGGGTTTAGCTTGCTCTTTTTCTAGAACCCTGAGGTTCAACATTAGGTTATTTATTTGAGCTTGGTCTGTTTTTTTTTTTTTTTTTTAATTTAAGAGAAAAAAGACACAGAAAAGAAAGACAAAAAGCAAAAGAAACAAACAAAGAACAACAGTAAATCCAAAACAGTAATATTACAGGTTTACAAAACAAGATGATAGGAACTTGACAATGGTTGCAATATTGCGTATCGTTACCTCCAACACAATTGTTTAGATTAACAGATACAGATATGTAACATTGATCTAATATGAGTATTAACCATTCTTTCTCAATAATTGCTGTGTTTTTCTAATGTGGAAATTCACAGCCGTAAATTTCCCTTGTAACACTGTCATGAGTCCTATAAGTTCTAGTGTGTCGTATTGGCATTAATTGTAGGAACTCATTTTTTTTTTTAATTTCAACTGTGATACATTGCTTATTCGGGAGAGTGTTATTTAATTTCCATGTGGTTATGTAGTTTTTGTGTTCAATTCAGAATATGATTCTGCTGTCGCTGTTAGACAAAGGATGTAGAGAGAGTCTAGATCCGTGCTGCCTGATCCAAGCAAGCCTACAGTGGGATTAAGGTGGGGCTCCCATGCTGGTGCTTTTAACTCTACAGTTTACGTTGATCCTGGCCTTTGGCTGTGGAGTTGTGGCTGTAGTTGTCCAGCCTACAATATTCTTGTTGTCTCTTGCTGGCTTGACCACGGATCCCTGACCCAGGTGTCTCCTGTGGTTGTGCCTCACCCAGTCACTGTGGGGTTTCTATATTGGGAGCTCTTGAGATGAATTCAACCCACAGCTGCTCAGTCTTGGGTTCACACCCCATCTCCCCCATAAAATGACATCTGGCCAAGCACCCTCTCCAGGGCACATGGCAGTTGCTTGGACTGGAGTCACTCACCTGTTGTTCTAGTTTCTGGCATTTGCTGCTCTGTTCCACTGGGAAGCTTCTTCCTGGAGGCCTCTAGAGTTTCCTGCCCTCACTGTGTCCAATGTCTTGGACTCTCTGTTCCTTGATTCACAAATAAGATTGACTTGTGCTTCACCAGCTTCCCTAGGGACTTGTGAAGGGTACATGATAAATGTGTGTTGAATGATTTGTGAATAATAAAGCATCATGTGTATTAATTCAGTGATTAGTAAACTGTGTTAGAGGTGGTAACAGAAATTGATTTTTGGAAATCAGCATGGGGTACTGAGGCATAGCTCATCTGAAATCTGCTTACCTTAGGCAATGCCTGGTTTTAGACAAAGCTCATAGACACACCAAGTTTCTGGTTTTGTAGCCCTCTCAGGCTGTCATCAAACAGTTGGACTTCCTTAAATAAAGACATAAAAGAAAGCCAGTATGCTCCTGTATCATTGTCCATATTGTCACAACTCCTGTGTATAAGCTTTCATTTTTGAGCTGGAACTATCATAGTAAGCTTCTATCTGGTTTTAATCAGGCAGTAGGGTGATTTTCTCTAAACTAGAGTCAGTTCTTAAGTCTGTTCCCAGCCTTGTGGTATAGTAGAGCTTTCACTAAATCATATTGTAAGGAGGGAACACTGCCCAGGACCTGCCAGACAAAAGGCAATAAAAGAAATTTAGACAGGGAGTGATGGTTGAAATATCAGTGATTTAATTGTTGCCAAAGTGAATGTTTAACATGGATTCAAATTTTGAGTGCAGACTATAGACGACAGTTTAAAGAAGTCTTACTATTTACTCTCCTGCTAAGTGGCAGGCATCCTGCAAAGTAACTGGCATGCTTGATTTAATTTACTCCTCATGGCAGCCCTCCATGGTAGGTGGGATTATTCTCATTTTGCAGATGACTGAATGAAGCTAAATAATTCATTCAAGGTCATCCAACTAATAAGGGTAAGATTCAACCCAGTTATCTCTTGATTCCGAATCCCACATTTTTCCTACTCTGCCTCAATGCCACCAGATCTTAGAGCCTACTGGCTTAGTTCAGTAATCTCCCAGTTCAAGTCCATAGATCCCAGGAGGATCCATGAAAATAGAAATAAAGCCTGTGTGTTATTTTTAGTACTCTAAAAATTTTAATGGGAAATCATAACATTTAGCCTCAATAAGTTTATAATCACTATCAAAACACCAGCTTTCTTTGTTTAATGTTAATTGTAGTACTCCTATGGTGACCTAATTTGTCAGTTATTAATGTATCTAATTCTTAATAGAAAACTAGTAAATGCTCAAAAATGATTTCTGTTAGATAAAAGACTCAAATTCAGAAATCCGTGGAGGGTAAATGGGAATCACTGATGGTAAAAAGATTTTAGAATAGTAATTGAATTTTAAGATTGGAAATGTAAATAATTGGTGAAATCTGGCCTAAGGATATGTTTGCTTGGTTTTTAAAATGTTGTTTTCATTACTGACCAGCATTTAAACATTCAAAGATTTCACATCAAAGCAGATTTCTTCAGTTTCTTTTCTGGCAATACTATATTTCTCCATGACAGCAACCCATTGAAACTAAGTTGTTACTTAGCTGGGGTGTTTGCTTTCCAGTGTACCACAGCCTCCCCCTGGCCAAGTTTATTCATTTGTGTGAATTGTCAGGCCCTGAAAGTGTTTGAGCATGTGATGCCTGGACTAGTCCAGCCTCTTCAAGTCGTGTGGTTATAGAGGAAAGCCCATTTCCTGACTGTGCTCAATCATGCCTTTTGTATACTGTATAGTTCTGTGGCCTTTCTCATATGTTACTATATTAGGTCTTCCGTGTAAGCCTGTTTTGTTGGCTCTGCTGTGTTTTTGAGACTAGCAGCCACATCTCATCAATTCATCAGACCCTGCTGGCATTGTGTTAGGGGCCAGAAATGCAAAGAGTAATGATGGAGCACCCACACACCTGAGGAAGATCATAATCTAGCCTTGTTTCTTTTTAATTTATGAATGTATCTACCTCCCTGATAGGTAAGTACCAAGTGTGTATATGTTTAGGACCTACTTGGTAAGGGGTAATGATTAAGAACGTGGAATTTGGCATGAAAAAGACCTGGGGTGCTAAGCCCACCACTTATTAGGGAGTTTTGTAGACAGTTTATATAAACTCCTCAACTTCAGTTTTTCTTGCCTGCAGAATAGAGATTACTATAGTGCTTTAATAGGATGAAATAAGGACTGAGTGACCTGATGGTTGTCAGGGGCTGGGTTACAATGCATAACATTTAATAATTTCCCAATATTTGATGACTCTAACTACTAAGGCTTGATGTGTAGTTGGCACTTAATTGATGTTTATTGAATGACAGATAAATCAGAATTGATTATAAGGCATTAGATGTATTGAAATAGACAAAAGTTGTAATGGATGATATCACTAAACTGTCTCCAGCATGCCAGGAGGCCACAGATTTTTGATGAATTTGAATGTACTGGTTTTGAACAGACCAGAGGAAGCACATGTTATAGCAGAATTGACACTCAAGAGTTCTTCAAAACTGATTTATGATCTTACCTCTGTGGCATAACCACCCATTTAATATAAGTTGATGTAAGGTTAAGAAGAGAGAACTAAATCTCTCACATTCTTGCAAGGTAGACTTGTGCTCAGTATTTTGAGAATGTACTTTGGTCTTCAGAATTTTTCTATGGGGACTGGGGATATAGCTCAGCAGCACAATGCCTGCTTGGTAAGTGCAAAGTCATGAGTTCGATTCCCAGTACAAAAAAAAAAAAAAAGAATTGACCTATGGCCTGGAGTCCTTGACACACCAGCTGGAGATTATCTCCCTGAAGAATCATAGCAGTCGCTAAGGTGACAGCCAGAGTGGGAAAAAGCATCAGACCACTTTTCTGGAGCTCCTGGGTTGCTTCTTTTTACAACCATAAGGGACAGGCAGAAAGGAGAACTGACTTACTTTCTGCCATCTTTGTCTCATCTAATTGTACACTGATTTTGTGAAGCAGCTACTTAATGATGAAGCTGAGCCTCAGAGAGATAAAGGAATATATTTCTATTTTATACACGGGTGTAGGTGGCTGGACTAGTACTCTTACTCTTTGCACAGTCCTCATAGCTTCACAAAGCTGACCTCACCAGCCTTAACCATATACATTGTCCATCAGCCCCTGCCCTCACATTCCCAAAATGAAATTCACAGCCAGCAGAGAAGCTTTACTGAGTGAACGTACACTGCCCTCTTCTTTCTTGTTTTCAACTTATAAACATCTCAGCACAGCTAAGGATTCAGAGTGAACAAGTCAGATCACAACCCTTCTCTGGTGGAATTTAATTCTAGGAAGAGATAGAAGTCTAGTAAACTACTGAACAAAGTGATTTCAGATAGCAGTGTTAGAAAATAAAATAGGGAAAAATGGAAAAAGGGACTGAGCAGAGGAAGCTACTATAAGGGTAAAAGTTTTCAAAAAAGGGTTAAGGAGTTTGCATTGGAACTGAAACCTGACTGAGCAAAGGAGCCAGCCAAGCCAAAGTGGATATGGGGAAAATTACAGACAAGGGATAAGAGTTTAGACCTGCATGAGACCTATGTCACCTTTCAGAAAAAAATTTTTGATGTAATACATTTAAGTATGGAGCATATTTATGACTTATAATTTGAGTGGCTCTACAGTTGTGTCACTTAACATGTGGGTCCATTCTGTGGAATACTTTAGTTTGGTCGTTGCATGACATAGCATATACTTACACAAACTAATACACACAGCCGTGGCATTACTAGGCAGTATTCTCATGGAACCACCATTGTCTATGTGGTCCATTGTTGAGAAAAATGTCATTAAGTGGCACGTACCTTTAATACATTATTTGGTGTTATTACTTTTCTAGGTATCTGGGGAGGGGACCAGCAGTGTTCTTTCAAGAAGGCTGTGATCTAGATAAGTCCCAGAGAAAGTTGGTTTTATAGAATAGAGAGGTCATGAGAATGTCCATGTGTTTTCTGGCAGAAAACCAAATATCATAGGCTCTGCCTGAGTTAGTGCTCACTGCAACAGTACTTGAGTCAGCAGAAAGTTTCCAGAGTCTCAGCCACATAGATGGAATTTAGATACCTTAGAAGGGAGGTGATGTGACCATTGGTTTTTGTGTGAAATGGTATGGTTCCCAAGATGTGTTTGGTAGTTTAAAAGCAATAAAGAACATTATTTTTATGTAGATAAGAATGGACTAACTATATGGCAAAAGTAATGTAGGGAGTAGGGAAATGCCATGAATTCAGACAAGGATCAAAAAGAATAACTTTTAAATGATAAAAAATACCACCTAGACCTATGCTTTCCTAATCTAGAGTCCCTGAAAGTATTAACAGAATTAGAAAACTTGTTGCAGTGTTTTAAAAATGCAAATGAATAATAAGGCTACACAGGCTATCATTTACTTCATGCTCTTTGAAATAATTCTTTCATTGTTGTATTCAAAATTTGAACAAATCTGCAATGTGCCAGTTTTAATGTAAGCACTAGGAAGTTTTTAAATGGCTAAAATAAGGATCCTTGCTATTGATACATTTTAACCATCTAGTAGAGCAGAGATGAATGGGCGATTACAAAACCGTGTGACATGTACTGACAGAGTTGTTTATGGAGTTGATTGAGATGTTTAAGCGGTCAGGAGAATATTAATCCAGTGAAGGATGCTTCCTAGGGAAGATACTGCTAAGTCTCAGTCTTAAAGGACATAGTATATAAATTAGCCAGTTGGATCCAAGATAATGAAATTCTTGGCAGAGGAAAGACCATACAGTTAAGTATCAGACTTTTACTTCTCCAGAGTATGTATTCATTATTACCAGTTAGAATTATGTTAAGCATTGATTAACAGAAAATTCTGGTGTCAATAGCTTGAGCAAACAAAGAGGAAGGCGACTGCTGGCTTGGTTCAGTGGTTGATGATCAGGATTGCCCTGTGTCTCTGAGATTGTGTTTTTCCTTCATGCTTGCTACCTTCATGCTTATTGAAAAGGGCTGCATCATCCATGGTTAGACAAGAAGAAGGGATCAGAAGAACCATATCTCTGTTAATTAAGACAGTAAACAGTTCCCAAAGAAATACACTCCTCACCCCCACCAGCAGACTCAAAGACATTTTACATGTTTGTGCTCTGGACTCTGTAGTCATCCCTAACTGCAGAGTATTCTGGGTGTATTAGTTGGCTTTCCCTTTGTCCCTGGGGCAAAATACCCAACAGAAAAGAATTTGTTTTTTTGTCTTTTTGATACAGGTTCTCACTATGTAGCCCAGGTTGGCCTCAAGCTCACAGCAGTCCTCCTGCCTCAGCCTCCCGAGTGCTGGGATTACAGATGTGCACCTCCACCCTCAGCACAATAGTGTGCTTTATTTATTTGTTTTTTAAAATTTTAAAGAGAAGATAATTTCATAGGAGAGTAACATTCGTTAGTACATTGCGTATTATCTTCAAAGTAGTTACTCTGAGTATAAGATCTAGGCATGAAAAGATTGTCCAAACAAACCTTTCTTTTCAGTGAATTAAGAGAAATTAGTAGTATAACTGTGTTAACTGTCGTGTGTGTGTGTGTGTGTGTGTGTGTGTGTGTGTGTATTTTTCCCTTTTCCCTTCCTTCTTTTTCCCTTTCCCCCATCCTGGATTAATCTTTCCTTTTGAACAGTTCCTTTCCATTTCAAGAAGAGAGGGTTATTTAGACATTATTTCAGGGGGTTCATTCAGTGGTTGGCTGCCTATAAAGAAGAAAGGGCATGATAGAGGAAAGCTGCTCAATCCATGGTAACCAGGAAGCAGCACCACCCAGGGTGATCTGCTGCTTCTGACCAGGCCCCACTTCCCAACACATGAGACTTTTGAGGGGGGCATTTTAGATAAAAATTGTAACATTGGGAGTGCAGACTGTTAGCCTTTCTACCTCTTTAGTAGAAGGCAATAGGGAAAGTGAGTTGGGGATGATTATTGATTTAGTCAGTAGTATCTGCCAAACATATAATATCATTTGCTCCTTGTAATAACTTGTGAAGTGGGAAAAACAGGCTTTATTAGTTTCACTTTATAGAATAAGAAACAGATTCGGAGAACTAGGTAATGCATAAATGAGAGTCATACATTTTATCTAGTGATAACAAAAGCAAAAGTTACTACTGGTTGTATACATGGCCATTACACACTGGACTTTAAGCACTTCACGTGTGTTCTCTCATTTTGTCCTCATGTGGTCCTGGAAGGTAGGCATTCTTCCTTTTATAGACGTATCTGAGTAGCAGATCTAAGGTGAAGCTGACATTGATGTAACCTGCCCAGAATCACAGAAGTAGCCTTAGCCTATACTTCAGCAGTAACAGGATTCAAACCTCATTTCTCCACAATGTCAGCCTCATTGTTCTTCTCGCCTCTCCTGCCTTTTAACTATCAGAACATGCTCCCTGTGGATCCCGGTATGTGCCATCTCGCTGACATTGCCCACAGACCTTGAAGAAACTCCATGCCCCTGTTTCTCCTTTAATTTATGTGACCCACTCCTGTTTCATCATTATTGCTTTTATGGACACAGAATCCAGCAACACATTATTTTAAATGTCCTGCTATCATGAATGTATTTTCTTTCATTGTAATAGCACCAGCTATAATGAATACATTTTGTTTCTGTGCAGATGTCACTGGTGTTTTTGATGCCTCATGTAATTTATGTTAGAAAATGAATACTTAAAGTATTGTCCAGGCTCCCATTACTCCAGAGGAAATGAGGGATACCCTGTGTGTGTGCATATGTTTTTGCATTCATGCAGTAGATAGTGTTTTGGTCAGAGTGAATTGTGTGCCTGAAATGATTGCAAGCCTTTCCTGGAAAGTCACACTGAAGGTAATTTGCTGTGTATATCAGCAAACCTGTCTAAGCAGATTTTGTGAATGGGCATTTGAGTTACTTAATAGTTGCAAATTATAGTAAGATTTTTCTGGAAAACAAAGAGGGAAAGCTCTAATGATTAAGGAGTTCAGGTTTTGGAGTGTGCTAGTATCTTCTTGCTTTCATGTGCACAGTCAGCAAAATTTGCTGCTGTGCTTATTGCCAACAATCACCCTGCCCATCAGCCATACACTGTGACATAGCCCTCAACGTTGGGGATAAATAGTGAGACAGAGGTCCACTAGGGAGCAAGATATGCTGAACCTGGGATTAGTTAATCTTCATGGTGAGAGTTGGCCAGTGTGGTAGGAGATAGAAATAGGCAGACTCTGCAACTCTGAATTATGATAGGGTGTATTCCCTTGTGGAGAGTGGGTAGAGCACTCAGCTATCCAAGAAATGACCTCGTGTTTGAAATGATGTATCTATAGCCATACTGTCATAGATACTCATCTTGTGTATAGGGGATTATTGATCTGAGGTATCTTGCTATTTGTGTGCATGCATATGGGGGTGAGGTGGGGGTGAGGTGGGGGTGGGAGCTCTACAATTAATGGGTACTTGAAAGACCAGTATTATGAATCCTCAAGGGTTTTGGAAATTTAAAAGGAGGAAAGAGTGTAACTTACAGAACATAAGAGTATCCTAAGTTTCTATAAAATACTACATGTTTATATCAAAACTTTTCCAGCTAAATCTTTTTTTTTTTTGGTCATCAGTACTGGGGATCGAACTCACAACCTTGTGCCTGCCAAGCAGGCACTTAAGCCACTGAGCTAAACTCCTGGCCCTTCCAGCTAAGTCTTAAATATGCAGGAGTTGCCTCTTAAAAAATGGGCTACTGAGTTTAAGATTACTGACCTAGCAATTACAAGGCAAATAAAAGAATATAGTTACAAACTGTTAGAATGAGTGTACCTGTGTATCTCTATGTACATATATATTATATATATATATATATGATATATATATATTTTAAGAGGTTTAGAAATGTTTGTTTTGCTTCCAATAACAAAAAATGTCAAGACTCTTTATAAAATTTGTCTTGAGGAAATGTAAAATTTCTCTCTGTATCTGTAAGTGATTTTAAATCTCACCAGGTTTTTTTTTTTAAAAAATCTATTCAAAAAGCTAGATTGTTGGATTTTAGTGTCTCTCCTTTCCTGTTTCATAGGGGGTGCTTTTCATTTTTCAGTCTCCCAAGCCTTAGTTTTTACATAGTACTTCACCAGACTCATATCAATATCTGAAAGTATTATCTTCCTCAAATCTACCTAGAAATGTAAGCCTAGTTAAAACTGGTGCAATAACCTTAAAGAAGTTATTATTCTTTGCTTCCTTCATACTACTTGTTCCATAGTGAAAAGTTTCCTATTTTATGGAAAATTTTATGGAACCAAATATATTGTTTTGGAGAATATGTTAAAATGCATATCATTCTAACTCAAAATTGAATCTCTGAATCCCATATTCTGCATTTTTGGGAACTTCAAGCAGCAATGATGCCTACTGTGTCCTCTAAAAGAAAACAGCAAGAGGCAAAACCATTCAGATTCCTTCATCTCCAGGCTGTCGATCCCACTGTTCTCCATTTCCTTTCTCAAGGGTGGTGATTTGAAGCACATTTTGTTTTTGCCCTGGGCAGGGTTAGTTTTACTTCAACCTCGAAAGCCTTTTTGAAAAGGATACAGAAATGAAAATGTAGACAGACACTATTTCCTATAGCACTGGCTTCGGGTTTCTGTGTACAAAGCACAGGAGCCAGATGCGGTTTTCCACCAGAACTTTGAGTCAGAATTGCAGGAGACTAAAACCTGAAAAGAATCCCTGGTCTCCACACTCCTGTTGGTGTCAAAAAAGCCTTATAGTGAGAAGAAGGGATGACAGTAACAGCTTGAGTCTCCTTCAGTTTACTGATACGCGTTCATTGTAAATAGCCTGAGCTGTGCTTCTGATGAGCTGCCCATCTTGAGAGTTCATAGCAAATGTGCCTTAAGGGGGTTGTATAACTAGAAGCAGAGCCATTTGCATTAATTCGTGCTACACATGTGTTTGACCCCTAAACCGTTCAAGATTCTCCACCATGTGTATATGTACTAGTTTCTAGTGTCTAAATTGCTGTGCTGATAGCATGCTGATGGAAGCTGATTGAGTCATATAAGACAGAACCAGCCCAAGAGAGGATGCGGGACCCTTATTTCCTGGATTCAAGTCACTTATGCTTTCACTGGCATTTGTTGTTGTTGTTGTAGTTGTTCTTAGCTATGAAACTAAGAATTTTAAAGAATTTTCAACTCTAAGTAGCACTTACTGAATGAAAACAGTTGGTGCCAACCCAATGAATTTTCAAAACTATTAGTCTGAAATAAAACAGAAGTTGCAGTAATATGTAGTATATATTTATCTTGATATAATATTAAGAACTTTAATAAGTTTCCCTAGTTGATATTCACAACTGCTGTATTACATAGATTTTATTGAACCCATTTTAGAGATAAGGAAACTAGAACTCAAGATTACATAATCTACTTACCTCAGGTCCTAATCCTTCTCTTTTAGATGGTTATTGACAACTAAAACATTCCATTAAAGAGACTACATTAGCCCAGTTTAAAATAAATAGGTTGATGTTTCCTTAATCAGATGAATAGGAAAAGCTGCCATCCTCTGCAGAACACCCACAGTAATGCTGATTACCAGGTCAGAGT
>RJWM01014142.1:0-51288 GCA_004363535.1 Dasyprocta punctata | reverse complement strand
CCATGTGGTACCAGATGCATGGCAGACATGCAGTACATTTCTACTGAATGAAATATTCAGTCAAATGAGTGTGTTTCTTGAGGCCAGCTTTTTTGTTACTGTGGTACTGAGGACTGAACACAGGACCTTTGCACTGAGCTCCATCCCCAGCAATGCCCTCTTTTTGTTTTACTTTTTATTTTGAAACAAGATCTCCCTACATCACTAAGTTGCTCGAATTTGCCATCCTCCTGCCTCAGCCTCCCAGATTGAGACCAACGTTTGGTGACCCCAAGTAAGACATCATTGATCAGAGTCCACGTGGGATTTATGTGTTGTGAGAAGTCACTTTTTGTGTGTCAGTCAAGATCACGAGCAAGGAGTAGAGAAACCACCTCCTGGTGTCTTAAACCAGGAGTAGTTGTCTTTCCTGTGGAACAAGAAATCTGAAAGGAGGTGGATTCATGGTGCCAGGTTCAGCATCTCTGCAATCGTCTTGGCCTCATGGTCCCAAAGGGCTGCTTCAGCTCCAGATACCACATCTCTCTTCAAGGTAAGAAGGACAAAGAGAGTGGTGGAGAAGAGACAGATAAGGCAAGCTAGAGATATTCCTTTTTAGGGGGAAAGCAAGACTCCATAGAAACCTCCAGCAGACTAATGTCTCCCTGGCTACAATCGTGGCTACCCCTGACTCCATGTCCATATATTGTGGGCTCTGTTGTCTCCTGGGAGAAAAGTTTCATCCACATAGGAGGAAGGGCCTGTATGTTGGGTAGCTGAAACCCTTCCTGAAAGACAGCTTCCCTTCAGCGATTTGTCCGAAGAATGGTAGCCATCATGGTTTCTCTCTTTGTAACAGCATTGCATCCTGATTTCTAGCACGACACGGGCTGGTTCTTCATCACCAGCATTTGCTAGGTGCTACTGGAGCAGGGTGGGGCACAGAATGGAGTTCGAGTCGTAGCTCATCAGCCACGAGGCAGGAGGGATGGCCCAGGGTCCCCTGGGAGCTTGCCCAGCGTCCTCAGCAGCCAGCACAGCACTGGTCTCTGCTCTGCGGTCCTGGGTCCTCAGAGCCTGGGCTGGGGGTGCCCCTCACCGGCCGAGAGCAGGTCCTGAGCAGAGAGTTCGCTGGTGGCCGCCAAAGCTTCCACCACCTGCAGTCCCCAACCTTCGGATGCTCCGGGTGCCTGAGAAGCGCGAGGACCACGCTGCAGCTGGACTGGGCTCGGCTGATAAGCGGTGCTCACCGGGTGCCTGTGCCCGGGTGACTCGTGGCTTCGGCTGAATCGCTGGGTTCGCTGTGACTTCCCATGGGGCGGGCTCCCGGCAGCCTTGCTGAGCGGGCCCAGGCTTCGGAGCCCTCAGCGGTGAAGCAGGGGTTCCCAGGCCCCAGGCAGAGCCCCTGGTGGGGGCTTGCATCCCACTCACAGGTCCAGAGCTCACCAGACCACGCGCCTCAGTCACGTGGTTGTCGTGGGGCTTCGAGCTGGGAGGACACCAGGCCAGGGGTCCGCCCGTCACCCCGGCCTTCCTCATGGTCCCCTCTGTGGGCTGCAGGCTCTGCCAGGCTCTTCCCACTGGGTCCCACTGAACCCACTTGGCAGCAGGACGTAGGGACGGCAGAGCAGGAGGGCTGACCACATCGCCCGGCCACAGCAGGTGCCAGCAGGGGACGTGTCCACCCCAGACTCATCCCCTAGGCCGCCACAGCAAGTACCGCAAACTGCTTGGCAAAACACAACTTTTTTCGAACTCTTGAGGAAGCTGGAAGTCCAAAACCGAGGGGCGTGTGGGCTGGGCGGCCGGTGGGGCTGAGGTCACCTGTCCCATGGCTCCCGCCTGGCCCCCAGGGGCTGCTGGTGACCCCACCCACCGTAGACCCACTGTAGAGCTGGGTCACCTGACCTCTGCTCGCCCTCCGGTGGCCTCCGACTGCGTGTCTTCTCCTCTCCTTTTCCCTTCTGTGGACACTTGTCATTTGACCCAGGTCCCCAAATCCAGGACGTCTTCATCTTTAGATCCTTGGATCTGTCTGCAGAGACACGTATCCAAATCAGTGCGCTGCCTAAGTCTGTCTGGGCTGCAATAAACAAAAATCCCAGGCGGGTGACCTTGGTGTCTCCTTGTTCTGAGAGCGGCAGCCTACAACCAGGGGGCCGTGGGGATTCTGCCAACTTCCCACCCTGCCCACCCGTGGTGAAGAGCAAAAGCCCCTGACGACCAACAGAGGCCCAGAGAAGGTGGGACACCTCCCCGCGGTCACACAGCGGAGGGAATTTCAGCCCTGGTCAGAGTGGCCCCAGAGTTCAGACTGTCTGTCTTCATCTTGCTGCCAGACCCGTGTCCCCACTCCATGCATCAGATTTGCTGGCCCTTTTTATTGCATGAGAGCCTCTCCATCTCCCGGCAGCTGGATTTAATTCTGGGTCTGCTCTAAGTCTGAGCCGTCCCTGGGCCGAGGCCCGTGCCCTGCTGTCCTCCCTGGCATGTCTGCCCTCCGGAACCCGTAAGCATCTTGGACGTCTTCACCTCGGCTTCTCTGCGCAGTGCGGCGAGTCAGTGCCTGGGGCCTCGAGGCAGCATCATGAGAACACAGCAGCCAAGAGGGAGACGAGGGGTCTCGGCCAGGCCTCGTCGTCCCTCTGCTGTCTGCCTTCACATGTGGGCTCCGGGCTCCAGGACTCAGCCCGAATTCCAGCCACGCCGGGGTTCCTTTGCGCACAGCACCTTGGCCTGCCTGCGTTTCTGCCTTGCTTTCCACTGCATGCCCTTCCGCTGCGTGCCACAGATTGTACTGGGAAAGCGTTTCTGGAGGTCTCACCACACGTGCAGTGTCACTCGGCCGACGTCCGTCGACCTCCTGGGCCGCTCGCTCTTCCTAGTTCTCCTTTATGTTCACCCCATGGTGCAGGGCGGATCTAGCTCAGTTCCTGGAGGAGCAGAGCTGGGGTCGAATTAGGCTCGGCCTCTCTGTCCGGTGTCTGTCCCCTGCAGGTTTACAGTGCATCAGAGTCTCCGTGGGTCCAACATCCAGCAGGAGAGCAACCCATGGAGCCAGGAGAAAACCTGAGCTCTTAGCCAGGTACCCTGCGCGCTGTCTTCCTGCTGGGGTCCTCCTGGGCTTCAGGCTTGGGTCTAGAGTAAGGGCTGGGCCCCCTTTCCTTTATCTGCAGGTTAGGGATGGTGATAGTGCCTGTACTAGTTGAATAGTGTCCTCCAAATTGGAATCTTCCTGAAATCCGAGAACCTGACCTTATTTGGAGGCACAGTATTCGCCTTTAAACCTTGGGGGATATGACCTGAGACCACAGTAGAGGCCTCAGACCTCAAATAGTACCAAACTCTGTGTGTACTGTATATTTCTTATACATCCACACCAGTGATAGCGTTTGCTTTATCAATCAGGCACAGTCAGGCATTGCCAGCAATAACAATACAGTGGAACCATCCTAACAATTACTGTAATAAAAGTCATTTGAATGTAATCTCTTTCTTTTTCTCTCTCAATATAACTTACGGTCCTCTGTTCACCCCATGTGTGATGCTGTAAGATGGCACCAAATGAAAGAAGTGATGTAGCTTCGGGCTAGTTTGTAAGGGCTACTTGGAGCTGGGAACTGTGACAGCACAACAGTCTATTTGTTATCAAGTGATTATCATGTGGGTAGCATATACAGCATGGATACACTGGCAAAAGGGCAATCCACACCCTGGGTGGGTGGAGTGGGACAACATGAAATTTCACTGTGGTACTTAGAATGGCACACAATTTATAATTTATCAGTGATTCATCTCTGAATTTTTCCATCCAATATTTTCAGGCCATAGTTGACTGCATATTACTAAAACTAAGGTTCTTTGCAGATGTCATTGTTTAAGATGGGTCATACTGGATTAGAGTGCACCTTAACTAGTGTAATTGATATCCTGATAAAAAAGATACCAGTTTGGGACCTGGGACAGACACAGAGGGGAGGAGCCAGGTGCCCTCCCTGTGACCCTTCAGAGGGAGCTGCTCTGCCCACACCTTGAACTTAGACTTTTCTAAGTGTCTTCTGTGTGAGCCGCCTGGCCTGTGCACTGACGTGGGTGACACCACTCCTCACCACACCACTGGGAAGATCTGATCCTCAGTCCTCCTGGGCTTCCTGTTCCGGGCCGTGTGGCCCCGCTTGGTCTCCAGCCTTGCATGACTCTTTGAGGCACCTGCCCATGCCCCTTGCCCTCCTGGGTGACACCCACTTGCCCTTGCTCCTTCCTGTCTTTTCATGCTCTCCTTCTCATGGATTCCTGGGCAGACCCATCTCAGACAGCCTGTCCCCACCCTGCCCAGGGACTCACCCTTCGGTCCTGCATTGTGAGTGTGAATCTTGCCCTGCCCTGCAGTGGTCTGGGTGAACGTGGTAGCTCCATTGCCATACCCAGGGCTTCCCGCCCTAGAGGGAGGGTGGAGGCATCACCCCATCCGTAGGTTACAGGGTTGATCATAGACAGTCGCTGGTACCCCACTGGCAGTAGAGCGCACACTACACGGGGCTGTCGTGGCTTCCCCAGGGCCTGGCCTGGCTGGGGCTCCCCAGAAGGAGGATCTGAGGCAAGGGTGAGGAGACAAAGAAACCTTTAGGTGAATCAGGCAGGGAATCGGGGAGGAGCAAGAGGAAGATGTGCGTCAGGAGGAAAGTCAGGCCTGTTCCCACCAGGGCTGGCAAACTCACATTGCGGGGTCCCACAACTTACCCACCCAACAGGCAAGAGCGCCACGCTGCTGGTCCCCCGTCCCTTCCGTCATGGGTTTGGACTGAGGACATTGATTTTCTGGCTTTGCTGGTCTGTTGCCCAGGCTACAAAACTGGCTCTGCAGGAAAGGAAGGGTCCCAGGGCAGAGGAGCAACACAGGCCAGGCAGGTGCGTGCTAAGGTGGGGTGCGCACAGACGAGTGTGCAGCAGACGTGTACACGGATGTCCCAGGGCCGTGGCCCCGGGGACTGGGTCTGCAGCAGAGAGTGCACCTACGGGTGCCTGTCCCTCATGCCCTTGTCTGCTTTCCTCCTGGGCTGCGAGTTTCCCAGGTCAGGGCCATGGCTGCCACCTCCTGAAGCTGCTCTTGCCTCCCCAGCAGAGTTGCTGATGCTTAGCCCACGCTTTCCAGATGCAGGGCGGTTTGGGCTCAGCCGGGCTGTGCAGCTTCCAGGTGCACAGAGCCCAGGTGTGCAGCGCACTTTCCTTGTTCTGCCGCACAGGTGTGCATCGTGCAGAAGCGCGACACGAAGAAGATGTACGCCATGAAGTACATGAACAAGCAGAAGTGCATCGAGCGTGACGAGGTGCGCAACGTGTTCCGGGAGCTGCAGATCATGCAGGGGCTGGAGCACCCGTTCCTGGTCAACCTGTGGTGAGTGGCTGCGCTGCTCCGGGCCCCGGGCAGGGACCTCTGGGCCGTGGGGTGGGGTGACCTGGATGCCTGGGGAGTCTGAGCTGAAAGTAGATTTGGCAGAGGAGGTTTTGTCCGTTGGAGAAAATACATGGCGCCTGGCGAGACAATGGCAGATAGCGTCTTAGAAGGGAGGCCAGCTCTTCCGAAGGTCACTTCTGCTGTGTGGGTTGCGAGAAGGACAACTTGAAACCCGAGTTTCACTCCACTCAGAGGGCCATCTCAACTTGGCTGTGCTGAATTCTGGTTACTGAATCGAGCCCACAAGGCCTGCTTTAATCCACGTTCCAGAGCCTTCTTTTATTTTGAGACAGGGTCTTGCTAAGTTGCTGGGCTAGAACTTTCAGGCTTCCTGCCTCAGCCTCCCAGAGTGCTGGGATGACAGGTGAACCCCACCAGCTGTGGCTAAGAGGCATCTTTTCCTGAGACCCTCACACCCCTTCAGTGTCACCTGCAGTGTCCCCAGCCAGCTCCTGCACATTCCTGGCTCCAGCGTGGGCCCCCCCAGGACAGGAGGCTTGGCTGGCATGCAGGCCGGGTGAGCCTGCCTCACGGTTCCCACCTTGCTCCTGTGAGCCCAACACTGCAGTTGGCACAGGCACCCAAACCGCTGGTCTCCTTATCCTCCCGGAAAGCCGCGTCCTTTCATGATGCTTGGCTCTGGGAGCTGCAGGTGGCGTCCGACACGGGGCGGCTCCTTTCAGTTTCTCGAGCTGAATTTAGTGGAAGGCCAAGACCTGGCTGCTTCAGGAAAGGAAGTCAGAGTGGCTTCTTCAGCCGCCTGTAAACTCCCCAGCCTGCTAGGCAGCCCTGCCGGGGCCTTCGGCGGGCTGCAGCCTTCTTCCTGGCTGTCTCCTGGGAGGCCGGAGTGCTCCACACTCAGAGGCACTCTGAGCCTTAGGTGGCTGGGGAATAAGAGGAGGCACAGGTCTTTCTGTCTGGGAAGATCGAGGTGCGTGTGGTGCACACTCTGAACTTGACATTTCCACATGGAAAATTCCCACTGGATTTGGGGCATCAGAGTCTAGGTAAGAGCAGAGAGTTATTCATCCAACACCTCCATCATTTGGGGGAAGTAACCTTGCTATTTTGATAGCTGGACAAGGGAATTAAAAACAATAAATTTCTAATCAGAAAAGTAACATCCATTCACTGAAAAATGCAGAAAATAAAATACATAGGAAAAGAACAACGAGCCAGAATCCCACCATGCCTGGATCCCACGTGAGACATGTAGTTCTTTCTATTCTCCTTGTCTCATGTATATTTATATCCATCATGTCAATGATTTTTGTGTGCAGGACAGCTAGCTTGACTCTGTATGTCATGGATGTAAAGAACACGCGTAGCAATTTTGTGGCTAACGTTTTCAAATTAATCATCTGCCAGGAGCACTTGCTGGTCTCCACTAATGCTTTGAGTCATTCTCGATGGTCAGTAACATTCTACTGTGATAAGGCAAGGAGCCATCTAGCCCTGCTCCTCACATCCGGGTCCCTAAGGCTGTTCCTGGCTGCCTTGCCAGTGCACATGCTGCTGAGCCACGGTCCCCACCCCGGCGCTTTTCCAGGAGAGACTCCTGAGAGTGGACCGAGGGGGCGGGCGTGTGTCGGACTGAGTGTGGTACATGCCGAGGCAGTTAGTGGACACTGGGACACCACAGATTCATGATAAGTGCCTTTTGCTACATGAGTGCTGGGTAAGGAAGAAAACCCTTTGCCAGTGTTGGTCTCTAGTGCTCCCATCATGAGCCAGGAGAGAGGTGACTCACTGCTTGATTATGGAGGTGCCTCCCAAGCACTCTGGGTCTCGGTTTACTCACTTGTTACTCTGACCGGCGGGAACATTTTGAAAATTAAAAGAAATCATAAGGAAGTATATTTACTGTAAATGAAAATATTCACCATGAGAAGTTACAGGTGTGTGTATCTATATGAGGACAGACTTGGTGATAATGAATGTGCGGTAAATATATAGATGGCAGACAAAGGATAATGGCATACAGGTTCGATAAGTGGATACATTGATGGTGGGTGGATGGATGGATGCATGGATCAATGGATCAATGTTGGGATGAGTGGATAAATGGTTGGTTCAATGGATGAATGTTTGGGTGAATGGATAGATTAGATAGATAGATTGATAGACAGACAGACAGACATATAGATGGCCAGACAGCAGCCCTTCAAGCAGTAGGTTGAAGGAGGGATCACCGGCCTCTGCTCAGTACTGAGCCCTGTCACACACTGTATGCCCAGGATCGATTTAGTTATAGGGAGGGAAGCTGACGCTCACCCAAACACACATGGTAATGTCTTGGCTGTCACAAGGCAGGAGTCTGGAAGCTCAGCTGACCTGGTCCCTCACTGCTGTCTCCTGAGTTAGTTCTGCTTGTTTCTGTATCCAGGACTCCAGGCACACTGCTGTCGTCACTGAGCAGCCCCCGCAGAGGCTGAGGTGGGCCAGGTACCCCCACTGAACCTGTAGATGAGGTGGCAGGAGGGTGGACTCTTGGATCAGGGGCACAGCAAGAGGGAAGGGCATCTCCAGGAGGAACTTGGGAGCTATTTCCAGGAGAAACCAAGGGAGTCTGTGCTGGCCGCATGCTAAGACTGTGCTGCCCACTGTTCCGCCCAAGCCCACCCTGCCTGTCTCTCCACTCATGATCTTGCCTGCACCAGCTGAGCTGCGGGTCAGACTCGAGACCATCTGCCACCCTGCAGGTCTCAGCCCTGCAGGAAAGAAACCCTAACATTTCCTGGGTGCTTCATATGGGTCTCATTTAACCTTCTTTTCCCTTTGTGATACTGGGAACTGAACTCAGGACCTTCATACTGAGCTGCGCCCCAAGCTCCCCCCTAGTGAGACAGTCTCACTACATCACAAAGTTGCCTAGGCTGGGTTTGAGCTTAGGATCCTTGGGTCAGCCTCCCAGAGCGCTGGGATTACAGGGCTTTACCACCATGCTTGGTTTATTTTACTTCTTGATTTATTTAATCCTCCTCACAGCCTCTATATTTCCCCACTGTTAGTCTACCATTATTATTATACCTATTTTGCAGATGCGGCAACTGAGTCACACCCCTTATATGTGGAGATGATGGGACCTGCACCCAGGCCACCTGGCCTCAAGGGCCACACTCCTAACCCTTTGGCTTGGGCTTCCCTGTAGCCCACCACAGCACACCCCATCTCCTCCCCACGTGAGCCCCTCCTCCTGGCATCTCTTGTGTGTCCTGGATCCTATGGAAGAGAATCCAGGGCCCACAAGGACACACACTTTGTCCTCACCACCCACCCGCCTGTCTGCTCCTCGTGCGGGTGAGATACGGTGCTGGGAAAGCTCGACTCTCCCTCCTCATCACCTTCCTCTGCTGCCGCCTCCTTGCCGGCCCCACACCGACTCCTTTTCCTGGCAGTTCTGCTTGGAAGAATGAGTGATTTGCACTCCCTGGCTGTGATAACCCAAGCTGAGTTGTCAAGCACAATATTTCCACCTGTTCTAAAGTGGAGCCGCTTTGCTCTCTTGGGCCTCAGATGAACACAGCAAAGCAGAAAGAGAAAGAAAAGTCACCTGAGAGGGAAAGTGGTGAGAACCCTGGGGAGGGTGTTGGAGCAGGGGACGGGGGCTCAGTACTGTGGTTCGGAGGTCTGACAGCACCCATCTCCCGGGTTCCAGTCCCAGCTCTGCCTCTTACCAGCTCTGAGGCTGCCATGGACCAGTGTGTGTATCCCTGAATTGGTAGATTGGATTCCTAACTTCGCAGTGACCGTATGTGGAGAAAAGGAATTTTGGAGGTGATTATGGCTGAATGAATTCATAGAGAGAGGTCATAATCAGATAAGACCATGACCAGATGTAGGGGAGAGTATGGGTGTTGTGAACACAGCAAGAAGGTGGCCATCTGGCCAGAAAGGGACTCTTCACCAGGCCTGGATGCAAACACGGTATAAGATACCCACAATTTAAAGGAAGAGAGCTTTACTTTGGCTCATTTCAGTCCCTCATCAGCTGGCTCCAAGGCAGGATGGTGTGGCAGAGTGACCTGTCAGAGGAGAGCTGCTCAAGGCATGGGGCACAGGAAGATGAGAGAAGAGAGGAGCCGGGGAGATGAACCCTTCAGGCCATGCCCCTGACCACCTCTTCCTACCAGGCCCTGCCCCAGGACCACCTCTTCCTGCCAGGCCCCGCCCCAGGACCGCCTCTTCCTGCCAAGCCCCGCCCCAGGACTGCCTCTTCCTGCCAAGCCCTGCCTCCTAACAGCCAGCCAGCTGTGATGTCCCCATTATACAATCTTCTTCCAAAGGTTATCCCAGGAGGCTTAGGGAACCAAGTGTCCCTTGGTCTGGGACAGGCAGAACCACTCAGGAAGGTCGGCTGTGGCTAGCTGAACCCTTGGCAGTCAGGTGGCTCCTGTCTCCAGGTATAGACTGTGCTTGCATCTCCTAAGCACCAAATGTGGAAGACACATCCTGAGCTTTCAGTGCTAGACGATTTCCTGAATGAAGGTTCATGGGGAGGTGGCTCATGCATGGTTTTACACTGTGTTCAGAGTTCGTTTCTGCTTCCCCATTTGACTATGTTTTCTAGACTCATTGTTCCAATGCTCTGTTTAAAGTCAGCAATGGGGCATCTTCTGCTATTTCTACCAACACAACTGTGAGAGGGAACACCTGATGGGGGCAAGGGGCGAGGACAAATTTCTGAAGCCGGTGCAGAAGTTCTCACAGCCCTTTGTTTCTAGAACCTTCTGTGAGTAGCAGTCAATACCAGGATGTCCTACATGTTACTCTGAGCCAAGAAACAGTCACAGAAATCAGCAGCAAGATCTTAGGTGTCGTGACCTTCCCGTTAAGATGACACTAGGTAGAGAACTTAAAGACGGAGCTGCCCTGGCTGAAGCAGGGGGCAGAGGAAGAGACTGGGGGAGCACAGAGAGTGCAGGTCCCCGAGGGCCTGTGACAAGATCGATCTGCAGCTGCTGAGCTGCGTCACTTCCCTAGAAGTTGTCGTCTCCTCAGTTGCATTCCAGCCTTCAGCCATAGTTACCTGCCCCCAGTTTGCCCTATGGGGGCACAAATCGTATTTATCGAAGTGCCAACTGAGCCTGCTACTCCTCTGCAAAAAGTGTTGCAGAGGCTCCCGAAGGCCACGGAATAGATGTGCTTGTGGGGTGTGGCCTCTGCCACCTGCTGACACCCAGTCCTGCTGCCATCTTGGTTCCTGATAGTGGCGGCCACTTGGATGGGCTTATGGCGTCTTCTGTCTCCATCCCCTCACCATGCTGCTGCTTAGCCCAGAATGCATCTCCCCTTGCTCACTGTGCCCACTAGGAGAATTCTGCTCCTTCTCGGGCATCTGTCAGGCTCCCCTTGGTGTCAGGCACTGTCCCGATTCCCCAGGGTCCAGAGATGCAGGCTAAGCACAGCTGATGTTCCCTTGGGGGTCCTAGTGCAGCCACCACCTCCTCCTTTGGGCTTCTGCAGGACTCCCCACACTCGCCATTGTGGTCTCTTCCAGCCCAGAGCAGGCCAGGCAGCTCTACTGCTCTTCTGTTTCTTGCATTAGCAGTGAGCCACTCAGTGAGGGGACTGTGCCTCACTCGCAGCTATGTCCCCAGCAGTGGTGTTCAGTGAACTCATCCGTTCCAGCTGTTATGGGTCGGTGATGGGCCAAGTTCTTGATGGTGGTGTAGAACAAGGGGCAGCACGGAGACTGCAGAGGAGAGAAGACAAACGTTACACTGGCAATGCATGTACAGTCCTGCCCTTTTCTGTCCGTCTTCAGTGGTGACTGTCCTTTGGTGACCTGAGGTCATTTTTTTAAAAAAGTAGAGATTTCAAACATCCAGCATGCCTCTTGGGTCAAGTGGTGTCCCTGTCCACTCCACACACACAGAGAGGAAGAAGCCAGTGGAGTTTTCCCAGTTCCAACCAGTAGGATTTCTTTCAGTCTCTGGCATCTGTGGGACCCTCTCATCACCATGGCAACCTCAGGCATCACAGGGAAGAAGCAACGCCAAATGTCCAGGGTCCGTTTCTCATCCTGGTCTGTTCCGGCTCGTGCAGTATCACTGTGGCTTTGGCCGTACTTTGAAGATGCCGGATTCCTGACCTTTGGGGTTGCACGTGGAAGGGATTGTGATTCTGAAGGGGCAAAGGAGGCGCCAGATTGCACCCTGATATTCAAAGGTCCCCACTGAGCATAGGAAGGCTGTGTAAGGAGCCAGGGGCCACACTGTGCAAAACCACGGCTTGGAGCGGGTATAGCTGGCCTGCGGGATTGGCTCCTGGGGAGTTGGGGGAGTCCTGTGAGTGAGTAGGAGACCCAGCAGCCCCCCAGGGTAGCCCTGGGGACTTAGTTGTTTATCATATTTCAGGACTCATAAGCGGCGGACCTGGGGTTGGAGGCAGTGGTGTGCTGGTCGGTGCTCACCGCCCGGCTCCCCAGAGTGGAGGAAAGAGCACAAACCCCAATGTGTAGTGTTGCCGTTCTCCAAGTGTAATTCCTCCCAGAGTGCTTGCTTTCAGTTTAACGGCGAGGCCAACTGGCTTGCAACAGTTCCGAAAGTCAGCAGCGGATTCTCAAGGGCCAGCAAGAGCTGGCTCCAGGACAGCCCTCCTGGGCCCAGACAGAACCCCAATGCTTGAAGGCCGCCTTGAAGCCCACCTTCCATGAGGCAAACAAAGAGCGAAGCCTCAGAAGTATTAAAAGGAGTAAACAATGGGCCTTATCCCTGGGGGAAGGGCGCTTTCCAACAGCAGAAAGAGGAAGTGTCACATTCGTGTTCTTGATGGAGTAGACATGGGAAATCTTTTAAGGCATAGTTTCAGAAACCCTCAGTTTTCTCCCCTCCCAGACACACCTAGAAATGTGCTTTTCTAATTTTCTGGTTATCTTTCAATCCAGGCAAGTTGACAGTGTAGATTAATTGTCACAGTCACCATGCCTTATATTAAATTCCCAGAAACCTATTAATCTTATAACTGAAATTGGTACCTTGTGACCAACGTCTCTCTTATTTCCTCCTCCACTGGTCCCTGCTTCCCTCTGTCCCACCCTCTGCTCCTGCAAGTGTGATGTTTCCAGGAGCACATATGCCTTTGTCCGTTTTCAGTGGCCGTGAAAAACTATGGGCCTGGTCATTTTAAAGAATAGAAGTTTATTTGGCTCATGCTGCTAGAGGCTGGGCATGGACACGCATGGTGCTGGCGTCTGCTGAGGGCTCCAACCTGCATCATAAGCTGGCAGAGAAAGAACAGGTGCATTACCTCAGGGTTTTTTCTCATTTTCTGAAGCCACTAATACCATCATGGGTGGCCCCACCCTCATGACCTCATCTAATGCTAATTCCTGCCATATACCACCAACAAAGAATTTGAGGAATGTATTCAAACCAGGGCAACATCTTAGAGGAAGGACCAAGGCCCACCCTCTGCTCTGTCTTCCTACTCTCTGCTCCCAAGGGTGGACCCAGTCTCCCCCATCCCTGCCTCCCCTCCCTCTCTTGCAGCCCCTGAGGAAGGCAATCCACCCCTGCTCTTTCTAAGTCTCACTGCCCCTCTCTGATGCCCAAAGCCCCAGCACAGTCCCTCACTCTGTCTGTGTTGGTCCATTTGCTTGTTTCCTAGCAGACTTCTTCCCATCACCAACTCTCTCATGCCAGGGATGCTGCTTGCCCTGTTCTCTGCTCTGATCCCACGCCCCACCCCCAGCAGTATCTGTCACGGTGGGCACTTGATGGTTCATTTGTTGTGTTGAATTGGATGTTTGTACCTGGCCCCTAGCTTGGGACGCAGTGGGTTGAGATGTGCAGAAGGAACAGGAAACGGGCTGTTCCCCTTGGGCTGTGAGACCCTCAGGGGCAGGGGCCTTGCCCTTTGCCTGTCCTTATCCTTGGCTCCCAGCACAGGACAATGCACTTCACCTGGAAGGTAAACAGTCCCTGTCACATGCTGAGTTTACTACGTCGACCCCAGTGTCAGAGCAATGGAAGGGTGAACTTTAATGTTCCTGGATCTCAGATATTCTTCCCAGTTTCCCTTTTCCATCATTCTGTCCATGATTCATACTAGGAGCATATTTTTTTCTGATTAGCAGGGCACAGATCTTTGGTTTTCCAGTGGGTTCAGCAGAGGTCTATGGTGTTTGCTCACTGAAAGTAGTGAGATGGGTGTTTATAAAGTGTACATCAGTCAGACTCATCCCTGCTGGCTTTTCGCTTCCTCCCCTCTTACTTTACCTTCCTTGGACCAAGAACCTGGTGCCCTGGGCACATTTCACCAGTAAAAGAACGGTTAAGTGCCGCTGCCAAATGAAGACTCATTTTCCAGATGGTGATCCAGTCTGTGACACCCTGGAGGGGACATCAGAAGGCCCAGCATTCCTGGGCTATGTGTGCACCACTTTTTGTCTGAGAACTCTGCGTTATTATGTGCTGAACATTTTCATGTCAACTCACTTTCGGGTTTATGTGGACTTGATAGCTTACGTAATGTTATATTTCCCCTAGAAGTAAAACAAAACAAAACAAAACAAAACAAAACAACAGCTAGCTTCTGTTGTCTTAACTAGTAGGCAATCCTAAATGTATATACCTGGAAACTTGCGTGGTGTCATCAAATCCTTACATCGTGGTGGTCATGTGTCTTCTACCAAGCCTGCCGCAGTCCTGAGCCTGTGCCCAGATCCCTCCCCTGCAGTGGAGATGGCTGGGAACAGGAAAGTGGTAAGGACAGGCCAGCATCAGGCCACAGCTGTCCCTCCATGTCATCAGTCTGCAATAGGTTATCACTAAGCGAGAAAACAAAAAGGAAAAATGAACGCAGGGCATGAATATGCAGCTTAGAATAAACCCAAGCACACAGCACTGCCCTTGATCAAGTTGACCTTGAGCTAATCAGTGATGGCAGGTGCCATACAGACCCCGTCCCCTCCTTTCCTTTCCAGTCCCTTTACACGCAGCAGGTACCTGGGAGGCCAGGACTTCTGCTAGTCTCGCTCCATGAGCAGCTGGTTTTAGAGTGGCCTACGCGAGCCAGGCCCCACCAGGACCCACACGCTCAGACACCAACAGGGCAGGTGGGTGGGAGGCGAGTGGAGGGTGTGGCGTGAGAGACCTCAGGGAGTGGTGGGGACTGTGGCTCTGAGACCTCACACTGCTGCAGGGCCGCAGCACACTGTCCTCCTGGGGAGTAGCACAAGTGAGGTTTGGGGGTGCAGCTCGTAGGGGCACCAGCTCTTTAGCTCACCTGCTGCCTGGCTGACCCTGTGCCATCCTTTTCTTCATCCTCTTGGTCAGCCTACATGGATGTAGGTTGACAGATGGTTCACGCTGGACTCTGTTGAGGTCCTTTATCGGAATTAAAGGGGAAGATGCGGTAGGCGGGGTCTGTGGCTGCCAGTCCTTCCATCTGTTTCTCATGGCTCTGTCACTTTCTTCAGGGCACTTGTCACCACCAGGAATGTCCTGTTCACTTATTTCCTTCACCAAAATGGTGGCACCATTTTTGGGCGATGAGATTTAATCACAAAGAATCCACTCAAGAAATATTGGTGGAATCAAGAGTTCGCATTCCATCTGTCCAGTCGTTACATCCTTCACTAGTGCCCTTGCTGGGCCACACTAGAAATCTCCAGGTTGTTACCTTTTCATTCTTGTTTTCCGAAGAAAATTTTTAAATTCATCTTTGGAATTGACTTCGAATTTTATTAGAAACCTTAAGTGAATTATGAAGATGCTCAGATGTTTGGTCTTGATTGTGTGATATGTTTAACCGTACTATAAATTTATCAACAATGCGTGCTCCCACCTGGAAGGAAATCCCATCTTGTCATGCGTCATGGTGGAACACTGCTGTTGTCTTCAGCAAGTGTCAGTGACAATAGTAAGAGTGTCTGAAGCCCACTGGTTTCCTTCTGCATCTCAATGTCTCTTCCACGTGCCAAATGTGGCTGTCCTGTGTCATCTTTCTGCTCCTGGCATGGACAATTCTCCTTCACAAAGAGAGGAACTTCACACAGTCTACACGGAGCCAGAACCTGGCTCCAGCATGAGGAGCCAGCAGTGAGCGGTGGGTCCGCCTGCAAGTTAGCTCTCATCAGTGATGTCCACTTCGTGCCCTTGATTGTTTGCTTAGAATATGAATTCACAAACATCAGTCGACACTGGGTCGAACAGGCTTTTGAAAAGTGCTGTGAAGTTGCCTTGGAGAGTTTATACCAGGCAGTCCGTCTGCAGGAAGGCTTCCCCACCTCTTCTTGCTCATTTGTTGGAGGATGAAGGTGGTGCCTTAGAGGTATTTGCATTCCTGTGTCTTTGGCTGCCAATAATGCTGGTAATTCTTTTGGAAAGTCATTGGCTGTTAGATCACTGGGTGCCGTCCGAATGGATGTCCGTAGCATCCTGGGGGCAATGGAAGACCCTGCTGTGCTTCAGCCTCTGGGGTGTCCATGTGACTAGAGGGTGAAGGGTGGAAAAGACCCCCTTCCACCCCAGCTCCTTATGCTGTGTGCTCCACGCTGAATCTGATAGTCCATGGGGTGACAATACCGCACTCTGTCCCCAAGAGGCAGCAAAGAGAAGACAGATAGTATAGGCATGGGGGGGAGGTGTGACCTCCCTACCTAGCACTTAGGAAGCTCTGTCTGGTGACAGACACCACTGGATGGCAGATCCTGGTGTCGGGCCAGGGTGAAACCCCCACGGTGCAGCCTTTCCCCAGCGGGGGCTGCTCCTGCCTCTCTGCACTCCTTCCTATCCAGAGCGCAGTGAGGGGGAAACTCAGAGACTCCCCTAAAACACACAATTTCCATTTTGCCCACAGCTCAAGGGTCTGTTCCAGGAAGTAAAGAGATTCCTGAGGAGCCACAAAGCAGGCATGGGGTTTTGCTTCTGGATAGTAATCTGAGGGAGTCCCGGCCTTCCCGATGTCCTTTACAGGAAATTTCAGCAGGTGGGGGGTTGGGCCGACTCGCCTCACCCGCACACCCAGCTAAAGGCAGGCGGGTGAAATGAGGATCATTTTCATTAAGGTGGCAAGGTGGGGATTTGTACAAAAACCACGCATGTCTGCATGCATCAACGCTGTGCAGAAGGTAGAAAGATTAATAAGGAGTGTGCAGAAGAGGTACCTGGAGACTTACTTTAATGCATATATTAAGAGCTTGTCATTAGCATATCTTTGTTGCTATGTGACCACATATAGCTGAGAACCTATTGGTTCCTTAGAGCAGTGGAACTGGTGTCTCCAATGTTGCTTACGTTGTAAATCTGCCTTCCAAATGCTTCCATTTACCTCTCTGAATTACCACATGTTCCAAATTAGTGGAGCTTGTTTTAATGTAATTTTATTCTACCTCTTTAAATTAAATTTTCTTTTCTCTTCTCTTTGGTTTTCCAAATCGACTGAGCTCTAAAGCGTCGTTACATTAGTGAAGCTCGCATTTCACTCTGCACATCCTGACCTCCAACACCAGCTGGTTCTTACAAGGCGTGCAGGCTCTTGTAGGTGTTGGTGCGTTTGCCAGAATTTCCTCCCACCCCTGCCCACCTGGTGAGCTCCTATGTGTGCCACCAAACCCTGCCTGCTGTTCCTCTGCTCAGCTATCCCCAGTTCCACCTGAGAGATGTCTTTTTCTGACTTCAGTGCTTGGAGAAAAACAAACAAAACTTGTTTTTCCTAGAGAATTGAAATATTTGCTCCTTCCTGATAATGAAAATTGTGTATGGCTGTGTCGTTGCTATCATTAGGATTTTAAATGTCTGCCAGAGGGCCCTGTGTTGGAAGCTCAGTTCAGGACTTCTGGGAGGTGGTATAACCTTTAATTAACCTTTAACCTAGGAAGTGGACTGTAGGAGCCCATCCTCTCCACTTCCTCTCATTTGCTTCCTGGCCGTGGGGTAACGATGGCTGGACCATAATTTCCTGCCTTAATGTACCCTAAAAGCAACAGGGCCAACTGATCATAACCTGGAACCTCTAAAGCTACAAACCCAAATAAACCTTTCTTCTTCATAAACAATTCATTGTATTTGTTATAGCGACAGACAGCTGACTTCTAAACCACTTTAGAGAGGCCACGTGGTGCCTAGGATCAGAGACCCACAGCCAGGTCACAACTACGAAACTTCAGACAGCTCTTGAGTCTCAGCTGCATCATTGCTAACACAGGAATACTGCGTAGTTCTTTGATTGAAATTATACACATTAGGAAGGACAGTGCCCAGTGGCTCTCGTTGCATTGAAGAATCTCAGCACATGCCCACTTCCTGCTTTGTTTTGGGTCTGCATTTTCCACTCTACTTTCCCATTGCTTTTCCAATTCCTTGCTTCTCAATCTCCATTCGCATCTTTATCGTGACTTGGTTTTCTCAGTAGATGTTGTGAGCCACTTGAAGTCATTTGTGGAACTGGCCGAGATATCTGGAAATGAGCCATTCTATTTTTAAAATGGTTGAAAGTCTTCAGTGCTGTCTGTGAGGGAGATTTGGTGCCCAGTTCCTCCCACACACTGCTCTTCTCCAGGATGCGGGGTGACACACGGGTTCCCAGGGATCCCTGGTAGATGGGATGGCGCTGCCTTATTAATATATTGGCAAACACCCCACACCATGCTGCACGTTCTGCCAAGAGCAGGTGTGGAAAGCTTGGCCGAGGTTCCAAACCAAAATGCACCCTGCTTCCTCCAGCCCCAGTCCTGGACCCAGAGGTAGCTGCAGAGACGCGTGAACTACAGCGAGTGCTCAGCCCCACGACAGCCTGACTTCCTGAGCCTCCCACTGCCCAGCGTTCCGAGACCCACTCTCGGGGCGGGCGTCTGCTGATCTGAGACTGGGGCCAGGCATCAGTGATTAGTGGGTTCCCAAGAGATGTTAAGGTGCAGCGGAAGAACCACCAAACCACCCAGCCCCTTGGCAGTCAGGAGTGTGCCTGGCAAGGCGCAGGAGCAGAGGCCTGGCGTCTCCTCGGGCCCCTAATAAGGGCAGCTCTGGCTGCAAATGTGGGAAGCAGGCTCAGCAAGTGAGCAGATGCACTGGGTGGGCCTCATCTCCTCCCACCCCAGGGGTGGGGTCGTGAACCAGGAGGTGAGAGACCCGAGCTCTCTCAGCAGGCCCTGGAAGGGGGACCAAAATCCACTCCTGGATTAATGAGGGCAGCTTTGCTGATGGGTGACACCTGGTCACAGCACCTACCCTGTGCATGCTGGGCACCGCCCCCAGTCCTGGCACACCTGTGGCTCTTGGTGAGCCCCTCGGGTATGAGGGCAGGTGGCTTTGGCCCAGACTCAGCCGGAGAAGGAGCTGGCCCTGCCTCTTGCTTTGGGAAGTGTCCTTTTGGAAAGTGATTCAGAGTCAGTTGTACTCCCGAGTGTAGCTCCTGACATCTTGGACTTCTAGAGTAGCTTGAGTGGATCAGCAGGAAACACAGTTTGGGTGGGGGTTGGGGTCTTCTCTGGGCTCCACCTTCTTGGCTCCGGAGATGGTTACATTTAGGCATCAATTCGACTGCACTTGGGGCTGGCCAGAGAGATGGTGAGAGGCAGTGTCTGTGAGAGTTTTTCTGCAAGGGATTAGTGTTAGAATCAGTGGACCCGCCTGCCCTCCCGGTGCAGGTGGGCATCAGCTGCTCCTCCAAGGGTGCTAACAGAGCACGGAAGCAGAGAAGTGAATTCATTCTCTTTTCGAGCAGACATTGGAGTTTCTGGGTTCTCTGGTCTTCTGACTCCGGAGTTTAAATCAGGATCCACTACCACTCACTCCATTGTCTCTCCTGCTTCTCGGGCCTGCACTGGTGCACAGTGACTTCCTGGGTCTCCTGCAGATGGCTGATGGTGTGACCTCTGGGCTTTCCTGATCCTCTGAGCCACTTCCTGTAAGATGGTAGACAGACAGACAATAGATATAGATGATAGAAAGGTGGATAAATGATAGATAGATAGATAGATAGATAGATAGATAGATAGATGACAAATGGGTAGATAACAAATAATAGATATAGATAACAGCTATAGATAGATGATAGACAAACAGACAATGGAGATAGATGATAGGGAAGTAGATAAATGGTAGATAAATAGATGGATAGATAGATGATACAAAAGTGACAGGTAGATGACACATAATAGCTATAGATAGATGATAGATGACAATAGAGATAGATAGATGATAGATAAATAGATAATACATAGGTGACAAATGGGTAGATGACAGACAATATAGATAACAGCCATAGACAGATGATAGGCAGAGAGACCATAGAGACAGATGATAGGGCTGTAGATAGATGATAGATAATACATAAGTGACAAATGAGTAGATGACACATAATAAATACAGATAACAGCTATAGATAGATGATAGATAGACAGACAGACAGGTGGGCAGCAAATCTCTTTGGCTGTGTTTTGCTAGAGAAACTCTCCCTCATTTTCACCGAAGACCAGGCAGGGTCTGGGGCACAGGGAGAGGTAGGGGAGGAGCTAACTGGCCCAAGGGCCCCGCCAGGTTCTGGCCATGCAGGGTTTCATCTTTGTTGAGCTGTAATTTCAGAGATTCAGACCCAGAGGAGTGGAGGTCAGGGTGAGGGCCAGGGTGCAGCACTGGTGGGGAGAGTGTGTGCACAGGTGTGTGTGTGTGTGTGTGTGTGTGTGTGTGTGTGTGTGCGTGTGTGGTAGTCTGCCCTGGGAAGGCATGGGAGTGGGCAGTGCCCACATCCTGCACTGGGCCTCTTGGGGAAAGATCCTTCCCTGCCTCAGAAAATTCTCTCTCACTGATGCCTACCTCCCTTTCCTCTCTCCATCAGATCAACCGGGGGCACAGGGTTAGAATGGAGACCTAGGGCAAAGGAATAGAGAAGACTTGGGCATCTCAACCAAGGTCAGAAGGAATGTCCTTAGCACCAGCGGCCCAGCCAAGATGGCTCCATGGTGGGTGGGACCTAACTGCTTATACACTGAACCCCCAGATCTGGCCCGAGCGTCCTTGACTATTTCCTCTCCAGCCTGTGCCGGTGATACATAACTCGAATGCTGTGGGTCATGGTTGGGTATCTTCACATGTCGCAGTGGCCAGTGAAAACAAAAATACAAGAGAGAAGGAAAGCCTTACACTCCAGTTCAAGCTCTGACTTTCCTCTCGCATAGTAATTAGCTGGAACTTCATCCCACTGCCGGTTCCCCAGAGCGCCCATCGAGGCCGTCCTGCTGAACATCCTCCTGTCGCCATCCTTCGCTCTGCACTGCTCCGAGCCTCTGTGCCCCAGGAGACAGTGAATGACCACTGGCCGCCTGTGCTTATTGCTGGGTAGATCGATTCCTGCACTGTTGTGTTGAGCTAATCACAGAGGCTTCAGGCTCCCAGTAAGAACAAGCATCTCTTCGCAGTGGAGGCAGCAGATGGAGAACTCAGTGACTGAAAGCAGGAAGGGTGAGTCAGGCACACTGCCCGGGGGAAGCAAGGCCCATCTGCAGCTGACCCCAGTTCTGCTTCTGCCCACACGAGGCAGCCTCTGCCAGAACCACGCAGCACTCATGGGGCCGACAGAGCAAGACACACCCAGGCCAGAGCCGAGGCCAGGCCTGGGAGACGCTGGCTGCGCGGAGGGCGCACCGGTGCCTTCTCCTTGCCTCTCTGACCCCTCTGCTCTCCAATTCTCTTTGCCACATTCCTCCTGCCATGCAGGGACTCCTGGGCCAAGGTGCTGTTCCACACTCAGCTCTTCCACTGCCTGGTTGCTCTTGAACTGCTTGGATGCTGCGGGATTACTTTTTAAAAAGTTGAACTAGTACATGTTTGCAGTGCGTAATGTTCACATTCATCCTCAGGAGCAGCTACACGCACTTAACACATCTCAGTTCTGTTTGTCTTCCTTCCCGTCCCCTTCTCCCTCCCTGTTTCCAGTCGCTATCCCTTGTTGTTTAAGCTCCTGTGTCTGATTTATTTCACTTAGCGTTACAGCCCTCAGTGCACCATTGTCCTACACGTGACCCACGCTTACCCTCCTTTACGGCAGAGAGTGCTGCGTTGTGCGTCCAGTCCACGTTTTCTTCTTCCGTTCATCTGGTGGACATGTAGGTACTTCCAAGATTTAACTCTGGTGAGCTGTGCTGCTGTAATTATGTGTCTGGGACTTTTAATCTCAGCAGTCTCTCAGCTCTGGCTCCTAGGCAAACTCTGGGGTCCCTTAGGTTTTATAAAGAAAGTTTCCTTGTGACACAGCCAGGGCCGCTCATTGACATCGTGTGTCTGCTGCAGTGCACAGCTGGGTCCTCAGAACCCGAGAGGGCCACTTCCACTGAGTGCCCAGGCCCCCGCAGCAGCTGTCCCAACTCCTGCATCTACCTCTCATGGTGAACCCTGGGGATCAGCTGTCTCCTGCTTGGCCCTGTCCTGGGGCCCAGCACCCTGCCACCTGCTCCCTGCCAGGCCAGCGCAAGGTGACAGAAGACACATGGGCCTCCGGGCCTTCTTCCCAGAAATGGCCAGGGTGGCTGCCTGGGGCACCGCCTTGCGAGAGAGCCAGGACACCTCTGAAGAGGGAGGCGCTGAGGTCACTTTTGAGGGAGCCACAAGGCATGTGCCATGTGCGGTGTTTGTTTCTTTTCCTCTGGACACTTCCTTTTATACCTTTCTTTACTCTTGTGTTTTTTGTTTGTTTGTTTTTGACACTGCCAGAGAATTAACCCAGAGCTTTCACAGGGAACTACATCTCCAGCCGTTTTTATTTTGAGACAAGGTCTTGCTAATTTGCTAAATTTCCCAGGCTGGGCTTTAGCTTGTGATCCTCCTGCCTCAGCCTCTCAGAGTACTGGCATGATAGATTGCATCTCTGCTTCCAGCTTACCCTGCTTCTTTTACCCTCACTTCTTTCTCTGTAACAATTCACTGGGACTCACCATGGAGTTACATCACAGTAAACCCACTGACAATTAAGAATATTCTGAGCTGAAAGTACCTTTACTATACCTAAACTATTTGCACGTCACATCCTAGCA
Source organism: Dasyprocta punctata (assembly GCA_004363535.1). Taxonomy (NCBI): domain Eukaryota; kingdom Metazoa; phylum Chordata; class Mammalia; order Rodentia; family Dasyproctidae; genus Dasyprocta; species Dasyprocta punctata. The sequence continues at coordinate 28,879 of RJWM01014142.1, read as the reverse complement.
GCACAGATCGCCACAGTGTGTTGATTTTCACCCTCATGGTCACATGGTACCCATCACGAGAGAAGATCCTACCACATATCACTGGCCTCAGGATCCAAGTTCAAAACTCAAAGTATGGTTTGTACTGAGTGCATATTGCTTTGGCATCATAGTAAAGTAGAAAAATCAGTAAGTAAAACCTTTGTAAATCAGGGAGCATTTATACATTTCCTCAAAAGAAAACATTTCCCAGTTGCTATTATGTTACAGCCCAGGCAGTGCTGTATCGGTGAGGATCGGCAAACCTATGCTGCAGTAGCAAAGATCCCCTACTTCTCAGTGGCTTACAACCACAAGGTCTCTTTCCTGTTCCTGCTGCGATTTGCTCAGCCTAGGCTGGCAGAGGTCCTGTTCATGTTATGAGCGGATGGTGTCTTCTGAGCTCTGCCCATATCAGGGCTGAGGGAAAGAGACCAGTCAGGGTGACACTCACCCATTTCTGCTCACAATGCTCACTTGCATGGCTTCATCCAGCCATAGGAATTCAGGAAATATGTTTCAATTCTGTGGCTTGGCAGGAGGGGGCCAGACACTGCTGAGCAGGAGGGCTACTCATCGCACTCTGGTGAGATAGAAGTGATTAAGAACAAGCCATGAGCCACGCCCTGGAGGAGAATCAAGTTTTGTACACATTGGTTGAGTCCTTACTGGATATAGAGCATTTTGTAGTTGTTGTGACATATGATCCTATACTATCGTGATAAGTTTTCCCACCGACTGCGTGTCAGGGGAGAAAAACTGAATCCCCATGAGACTCAATGACTTGGTTACAGTCACTCAGCTGGAGAGCTTGCAGGCACAAATCTGAGCGCTGTTCATGTTGCCCTGGGGGCTCTCTGTGCCCTGCTCCGACCTCGGCTTTCAGTGCCTTTCTGTGGTGTAACAAAACTGCTGGCCCATGAAATGGGGCCTCTCAGGAGCCCTGAGTGGGGTGGCAAGAGGATCTGTTTAAGAAGGCACTGATTACCCTATGTCTGTGTTGTGGTTTGGGCCTTAAATTTCCCCTAGAAGTTCATGTGTGAAGCTGGGCCTCCAGCAAGAGAGAGACTCCGCAAAATGGATTGACCTCCACCCTGCTCTCTGTGCCCGGGAAGTGGGAGCTAGCCTCTCTTTCTCCTTGTCTCTCACAGGTGTAACACACACAGAGCCAACCACGTCACATCATTCATTGAATCATTCAGTGCACAGTCGTTGCATGGAACTGAACTGGCAGATATGATAAACTCCCACCAGCTTCAGGCTCTATGGAGCACCTGTTATGGGTCAGTCTCTGGGCTAGATCTACACTGTCTCTCATAGGAAGCATGCATGATACCTCCAGTCCACATATGGGAAATGGATTGGATGATCTTGTGCAAATTTGCAAGGCAAAAATGAACCAGAATCAAGATATTACCACACAACTGTCTGCTCCCTGAGCCCACACAATTTCCTCTATTACACTGCATCCTTAAGGGCACCAGTCTTCTTGTTGCTGACCCAGGAATTTAGGTCAAATACAAGGAGTGATCAGAAATTACACTGAGTGTTTAAGTTTTTAAAATTACTATGATGCTTTCAATCTCCCCTCAGAATCTGCCTCACCTCAAACACACTTATTCTATCATACTTGCCACTTTCTGAAGCAGTTCAGGAAGTCTTCTTTCGTGAGTGTCTTTTTCAGATGTGGTAAAAAATACATTGAATGCTACTGTCAGGTGCCATCCAATAGAAAGGGAGACTAATGCAAACATTGTGGTGTGTCCTTTTCCACCTTCCTCACTTGATCTGGCATTGTGCAACTTTTGACTCTTCCCCAAAGTCAAAATGACCATGAAAGATAAATATTTTGAATCAATTCAGAACATCAGGCAACTGAACAACTCAAGTGAAGACACTCCTGAAGGAAGACTTCCAGAACTGCTTCAGGAAGTAGCCAGAATCATGGAATAAATGTGTTCAAAAGGAGGGGGAGTAGTTTTGATTAATGACAATGCAGATTTTACTGTAATGCTTTTTAAAAATTTAAACATGTGCCACAATTTTCAATACACCTGATGTCGTAGTTACTTTTCTCTTTGCTGAGATAAAATGCCTGACAACCAAAGTTAAAGGAGGAAAGGTTTATTTGGCTCACAGTTTGTAGACGTTTCAGTCCATAGTCAGCTGGCCCTAAGGCAGGGTGGTGTGGCAGAGGGGTATCATAGAGGAGAAACAGTCCATGGCAGGCAGACAGGCTAGAGCACACATTAACCCTCTTTCTGCCCCTTATATTTTATTCAGTCTACCCACCCTGGAGCATTTGTAGCACTCACACCCTTAATCTTAGCTAGAACTATGCCAAACCAATCAGTAGACCGATTTAGTAGTCACACAGGCTCCATCCCACCACCACACACTCTAGATCCAGCCACCTTTGAAAATCACCCCTCCCCATGACTGCCTGAGGCTTCTGAGGAACATCTAGACACAAGCCATAACACCTCACGTATGGGTTTTTAGAAACAAGCTCCTGGTTGCAGTGTAGCAGCACAATTCCTGGAAGGCTTACATTATGTGTCCTTTGGCACACTTTCCACAGGGAAGTCACAATGTCAGACTTACACCCACAGCTCAGCTTGTGTGCAGTGAAGTAGCTGATTCCTTGAGAAGAGCATCTTGTCACAAATGGATAAGGTTGCAGATTAAGTCTCTGACCCCCAGAGGCAAATATACTAAAAGATGGGGTATCATCCACCCACACCGAGGACTGGAGGGCTGAGACACCTCCTCCTCCCCAGCTCCAGGCTCCTGGTGCTGGCATGAAGGGCAGGGACCCATTCAGCAGTGCAGCTCCATGAACATAGGGGTGCCTGTACCTCTGCAAGGAGCCATTCCTTCTCTTCAGGACAGAGAGCAGCTCCAAGAGGTTCTGGTCACCATCCTGGACTCAGTTTCCTAACTTGCTGAATAGACGTGATGATTGCCACCTACCTGCTCCTGGGGATTGTTACGGAGGTGAAATACTGTAACACATATAAGGTGGTCAGCGGTTAAGACAGCAAACACTTGGTAGGCACAGCTGTCATTGTGATCATCAGCATCCTTGTTACTGTGTGGTGAGCTGAGCTTGCTGCGATGGAGTTCAGAGCCTGGCAGGCTGCAGACAGGAGGCCCATGCTATGGCTGACCAGCTGTGTGACCTCGAGCAAGTCATACACCTCCCTGGCCTCTAGTTCTTCCATCATGGAGTGAGTGTCTGTGCTTTCAAAGTGCCAGGTGCAGGGCTAAGTGCATTCCACACTCTACATCCAACCCCAGCAATGCCATGGCACTGGTTACAAGGTCTCCTTTCACAGGTAAGGAGACTGAGGGTCAGAGAGGTTAAGCAGACTGCCCGAGGCCTCACAGCCAGCAAGTGGAGGAGCCAGACTGAGCCCAGAGTTTCCTGCTTCCAAAGCCCATTGTTAACCTGCTCACTGAGCCACTGGAGAGTTCCCCTGCCTCTGAGGTTCCTGGGAGATTTAAAGGAGCCCTGCAAGATGTCAAGCTTGCAGGTACAGCTGCTGGGATGTGCATGCTCAAAAGGGGGAAGTGCCTCCCATTACTGTGGTTTCCAGCAGATGGGTTGCAGCTTTCTCCCTCCTTCCTTTCCCCTCCTCCCTCTCTCCACCCTTCCCCTCCGCCCCCTCCTCTAGGGTTTCCAAGGCACCTCTGACCACTGTGTGCCTGGCCTGCCTTACCTTGCACCTGCACCCTCTCCTCCAGCTTCCCACAGCCTGGACCCTGGGTTCTCCAGCCACCCCGCCCATCCATGCTGTTTCTTATCACCACCATCTCTGTGCATCCACACCAGCCAGGTGTCCATCCAGATCACAAACACTTCCTTTCCCCTGAACATCTTGTTTATACGTTTTTAGCAGCACATTTGCGATGTATAATGCTCATATTCCTTGTTCTTGTCTTTAACTTAGTAAATACCAAACACTTCACATTGGACCGATTTTCCACAAATACGGTACTCTGCAGGGCCCTTCCTGGGGGCTGCGGGACAAATTAAGAGGCCTTCATGGTGTAAGGTTCACAGGAAGGAGGTATGGTTCTGGCCCAGAGACGTTGTGGCTGTGGTTGTTTGTTTGGGGAAGGGGATCCCGCCAGTACCAGCCATTTTCTTTTCTCGTTTTCCAGACTAGTTGCTCTCTTTGTTTCTTTGGTTTTGATGAAATCGCAACTGTGCGAGTTTACTGGGCACAGCAGGGTTTGGTGCGGTACGCGTTGTGGACAGAATTCTTTCCTCCTCCTTGGACGTTGACCATCTCTGTGTGCTGGGAACCTTTGAGCCCCTCTTCCCTGTGCTCTGCAGACCACGCAGTAGAGGGCCGTGAGTGCAGTCACCCTGCTGCCCCACACTGGGCCCCGGGGTCTGCCTCCCCCGCGCTGCGCTGGTCCTGGGCACCGGAAGTCAGCGTCATCAGCTTCATTTATGAAGGTGAACGCGCAGCATTGTCTTTTGGTGTCTGGCTTGTCTCACGTAGTGACCTCATGTTCCACCATTTTGCCACAAATAACGGGATTCTGTGATTTCTTGTGGCTGCATAGTATTCCAGTGTGTGTATGTGCATTTTCTTTTCTTTCCTTGCTCTCTTTGTGTGTGTGTGTGTGTGTGTGCACGCGTGCGTATGGTAGTAAGGATTGAACCCAGGACCTTTACATTGAGCTCCATCCCTCCACTTGTTTTTACTCTTTATTTTGGGACAGGGTCTTGCTAAGTCATTAACTTGCCCAAACTGGGCTTGAACTTGCCATCTTCCTGCCTCAAGCCCCCCAGAGTGCTAGAATTACAGCGCTGCATCTCCTTTACCCATTCGTCTATGGTGGACGCTTTGACTGATTCCCTGCCTTGGCCACTCTGAGTAGTGCACCACGGGGTTTGGGGACACAGCTCCCACACAGCAGCCCTCTCCCTCAGTCACTCTAGGGAAGAAAAACACACCCACAATCTTATTTGTTCCAGTTTAGAACACACGCCTGTTCATGAGTACTACAGGCAAGCTTGCATTAAAGCAAGGATCCAGCAAACTCTGAAGCCATCAAGTGATCAAGCCACCAGTCTCCCTCAATGGGAACCTTTACAGTTCATTTCATAAAATGCCACTTCCTGGGCCTTTGTCACTTTGGCTTCGTGATAACCTTGGCAGTTGACGTTACTCCAGCATGAGTGATGAAAGAGAGGCTGGGAGGGTGCAGATAATCCTCCCCACACTTGTGAAACACCCACTGTGCGTCTGGTGCTGTCACAGAGCCTGCTTGGGGTCTCATTTACTGACTCTGTCACCTTCTAATCTGCACTGAGTACGTGCTGTGTGCCAAGCACTGCTCTGGTTAATTTAAATCTTCCCAATCAGTAGGCAAATAGATACGATTACTGCTGGCATTTAACAGGTAGGGAGACTGAGGCACATGCTACAGAAAAACCTGTTTAGCATGACACAGCTACCAAGGGAAAGGACCAGGATTCAGACCCAGATGAGCTGGATTATTTGTCCAAGTGATGCTCATTCTTGACATCTCACAAAACAAATCGTCTGTCATCCCCTGCAGCTGTGGCCTTGCTGTCAGCCTGATAAGGAGCTCTCAAAACATAATCCACAGTTTTCTGCACTGCGGTGACGGCGTGGACCACATGGGCATTCGGAGATGTGAGCGCATCCCAGTCTCCTCCAGGTTCCTCTAAAGAAGCCCCTATTGGCTGTCTCATCCATGTGTATGGCACCCCGAGAAGTCAGAATGCCCTGCCATCCTGTGATTTCACCCCAGGACTTCCCAATTTTGTTATCTTCCCAAAGGCCACAAGGCGATCTCTCTCACATTTGTCATCGTCCGTTAAAACACAATATCATTGGAAGTTGCTCTGTTGATTGGGGGTAGGATGACATTTTATGTGCACTCAGTTCGGACAGAAATGTCACATTTACACAAGGTTGGGGTTGCTGTTGGCTGTGAGAATAAAGCGTTCATGAGTGAGAGGCAGGCTGAGGAGAAACCTCAGGGCGTGAGAGGAAACCAGCTTCCTAAGACACGCAGAGGCTGCCGATGCCACATTCTCTTTAAAGCAGGGGCTAGCTTTCTTTGCACTTTTTTTTTTCATTCTGTCACTGCAAAGTATTCCCTCCATCATCCATGCTAAAACTCAGATCAAATGTCTTCAGCACAAAGTCACTTAGAAACATATACACAGCCACACACCGCTTAATGACTGGGAAAGTTTCTGGGAAATGCATTGTTAGGTAATTTCGTGATGGCACAAGCATCCTAGGGTGTTTTTGTGCAAACCTGGGTGCTACAGGTCACCTCTGGGCATGGGCTGTTGATGCCATCAGGAGATGTAGTGAACCCAGTAAGTGGAGGCTGCTGCCAGCGAGCGTGACAGGGCACTGCGCTCTACAGTAAGCTCTTGTTGTTAAGGAGAACTACCCTATAAAGTAACAACAACGGATGAGCATTATAAATGCACAAGCCTGTAATGTGGCCATCTGTTACCATCATCAGGTGTTATGGACCGTACGGTCTCTACTTTATAGGACTGGCAGTGCAGTGGGCGAGTGTACCCCAGCATCACCGCAGCCCTGCGAGTGCTGTAATTCATTGCGTTGTCACCTCCTGGTGGCTCTGATGTCACTCAGTGATAAGGAACTTTTCAGCTCCGTTATCATCTTAAGGGAGCACTCTCCTCCATGCAGTCTGTTGTTGCCCAAATCATTTCTTTTCCTTTCCGTTTAATCCTCGGGCTTCTCCTTTATTCCTTTTCCTCCCTCCCTTGCCACCTCCATTCAGCACAACAGCAAACCTCCAGGGCCCTGGTGGCTCATTATTTCTCTCCTCCTGCTACAGCTCGTCAGCCTCCTTGTCCGGGTTAGGGCAAAAGCGAACTAATGATCTTTTCCTTTTATCTTTGTCCCCGCAGTTCATACTCTATACAGCTACCAGGCAGAACTTCACAAAGGCTGAAGTCAGAGCGTGCCACACGTGTTCAGAACCATCTGGAGTAAGATCCAAGTTCCTACTGGAATTGGAGTCTAATAAACAGCACACCCATCCTTTCTGCCTGCCCCAGTTTAGACCCAATTGAGAAATAAACCCAGAAGTGAGGCAGCCGGAGATCAAAGTACCACGTTTATTACCGACAAAGATTGCTGACAACGTGACTTTGCACTACTTATCGTGTGGGCTTCTAATACATCTTTTTCTTTATGGGAACTTTCTCCTCCTCAAGAGAATCTTATCTCTTTGAAATTATACGTATTTCCCTTTCCTCGAAGTTGTCTTGTTCTCCATTTTAGGGTGCAAGCCTCCTATCTGCATTCAGGCTGTTTTTAAAGCAAGTTTATCTTTTCCTCGCTGGTTTATGGGGGGATTTATATATGCAGCTTGAAGCTCGTGTTTCCATTTCATGGTGACTTTTGGAATAAGATCTTAGTTTTAATGGAATTAAATTCTCGGTCTTTTCCTTGGAAAGTTAGAGTATTTGATGTCTGCTTCACAAAGTCCTTGTCAAGCCTAAAGTCATAATGATATTTCCTTCTCATAGTTTGAAGCTGGCTTTTCATACTTGATTGTTAAATTTAAGAAATATCTGTGGATGATATGAGATCTTGACTTTCACACATGGTGATATTTAGGTCCAGTTTCAGTTCGTTCTTTAGAGAAAACCCTTTATCCCAGCATCACTTATTGCAATCACTTGCTGTGGGTCCCCTCTCTCCTGCGACCCCTGTGTCACCCACGGGTTCCTTCTCTTTGTGTGTCAGCTGCTGGGTCACCCATTTTGCTTCCATGCTCTATCTGTCTAACCCTGCCCCACAATGCTACTCCCTTAGCATCACAACTTGATGATAATAAAAGAAAGTTAACAAGCTGGGCGTGGTGGCGCACGCCTTTAATCCCAGCACTCAGGAGGCTGAGGTAGGCGGGGCATTGTGAGTTTGAGGCCGGCTTGGGCTACAGCGCGAGCGTAAGGCCGGCCTGAGCTACATAGTGCGACCCTGCCTCAAAAAATCAGGGCTGGGAGTTTGGCTCAGTGCCTTAAGCGCCTGCCCTGGCCTGCGCGAGGTTGTGAGTTCAATCCCCGGTGCCACAAAAAAAAAAAAAAAAGAAAGTTAACAAGAAATTGACCTTATGGTGTCTCAGTCTTCATGACTTCGGCGTTTCTTTTTAGTCTTTTGTTTATTCACATTTGCTTATGTTCAGAGGAGACTGACTATACAGATTTGAATTTCCATTTTTTCCCCTTAACATTACATTTCGGTGCATTTCACCCAATGTTCCAAATCTATGCTTCTGTTATGAGAGAGGCATGAACAGAATGTTAAAGCTTCAAGAGAAAGCAGCAGAGCATTTTGATCTGGGTGAAACAGAAGATTTAGTATCTCTACACTACTTTTTCACATTTGTCTTTCCCGATTGGATAGATCAACTGTAATAATATACGGAAAAGGTGGGACCATCTATTTAAAAGTATGGCACAAAGACATCTAGGACTGATAAATGTATTAAAAGTCTAAACATCATTTTTCAAGTGCTTGTGGTGAGATTGAAACACTTGCTATGCAGGATTATCATTGAACTATTTATTTCAGCATAAATAATACACAAAGACCCTTGGAACCCTCCTCTGCACCATGGGTCAAGAGTGCTGAGAACATGGTATTCAACCAGGTTCTAAGTCAAAGAGAAGCATCCTGGATTGCGGGGACATTAAGGTAAAATGCAGTTGCTAAACAGAGAGTCCTGTTGGTGGTGGTTGTTGTTGTGAGGCATTGTAACAATCCTTGTCCCTTCAATCAGATTTTACATCTTTCTCTATGTGGACTGCAGGTCTCCAAGTGATTACCTATGCAGTCAGCCCCAATTAAGAGCCCATGGTAGCACAGACCACCTTTCACACCGGAGCAAGTTCCCTTTGATTTCCAGTGGAGGCAGCTTCTTCTCGTCAGATCTCTGGGTGACAGAGGCTTCTTTGTTCTGTGAAATAGCTTCCTACTTGGATTTAATTGAGTTCTTTGTAGTCACTTATAAAATCCGCATAGCTTGACTTCTCTTGGGGTGGAGGAGTGCTTATGGATTTTGTCATATTTACTCAACACTAGATGTTGTTTTATCCTGAGACAACTCCGTGCTTTATCATATTTCTTGGAACTGCCAGAGCAGGCAAAATTGTAGTGTTTCTACAAGTCTGACTCAGACGCCTTCTGCCATAGTCAAGTCAACATTTATTGAGTGCTACCTCCAAGGCAGAAAATGGACCTGCACAATCAGGTGCCTGTGGTTCTCTGCTCTCTCATATTTAGCATGTTCTATATCTAGATACCCCCGCCTCAAGCCTCATGCATTCACGGATGGACCTTTGTCGAGATGGTTGGGTCACAGGAGCGCTATCTCTCACCAGTGGATCACGCCACTGATCAATTTAGAGCTCATGTGCTCTTAGGAGATGGCACCTGATCTGAGCGGGTGGGTCGCGGTGGGCACGGGCTGGGAGGCTCTGTCTCTCTCTGTGGTTCCTGCCTTCACTGTCTGCTTCCTGTCAGCCATGCTGGGAGCAGCTTTTCCTCTGCTGTGCCACTCTGCTGTGTCACCCTGCCCTGGAGCCAGGGGACTATGACTGAAATGTGAGCCAAAATAAACCTCGCCTTCCTTAAATTGTAGGTGTTTGGTATTTTGTCCCAGAAATGAAGGAAATAACTAAGACACATTCAAATCCATTTTATCAAGGAACTTTTCCAATTTTGAGAAAATCCTGGCTGCCCCAGAGTCAGTCGAAAGAGTACCTTCTCTAGTTTTGTCTTTTGTAGCCACACAGCTGATGTCCTTCCTAAGACTGTGAGTGTTTCCTGGTCTCAAATTGAAGCACATCATGATCACCCGGTGCGGGGCTGCTTAGAGCTCAGATTTCCAGACCACTTCTGTTTCTGACTCTGCAGATCTGAGCTGGGACCAGAGCATCTGCTTTCTAACACATCTCCAGGGGGCGCCAATACCACTGTTCAGGGGACCCACACTTTGAGAACTGCTGTTAAAGACATTAGCATCCCTTTATGTAGGTCCTGTGCGTTTCAGTGGATGGCAAGGATGCTGTAGTGATCACAGCAGACAGGCCCTTGCCCTCATGGAGCTTAGGGGACAGCTGAACTTACTGGAAACACAGTCAACAAGGTGCGGTGGTTCTTCTGATGCAGACAGGTTGAGAAACTCTCAGACTATAAAGTAGAAGACCTCATCTGCCCCGAGCTCAGAGTCAGGGAGGTCTCTGCAGCCATGATTTTGATCTGTGGCCTGAAAAATGGACTGGAGTTTGTAAGCCAGAGCAGAAGAGGAAGGGGAGGGGGAGAAGAAGGGAGACTGAGAAGGCAGCAGGAATGGGTGTGTAGTGGGGACCTGGCCAAGATCTCCAACTGCCTGTATGAGGGGTGCAGCGAAGGACAAAATTAGAAACAGAGACAAACGTAGTAATGCATGATGGAGGGCTGGGAGGTCAGTGCCTCAGAATGGGCGAAGACCCAGATCCTCCAAACCAGTACTATTTATTGAGTGTGTACAATGCAATGGGTGTGTTCAATGATAGGAGGGACTAGTGGAAGATTCCGGGTCAGCAGAAGATCCAGAGGGTGATGACACTGCAGGCAGTGAATAATCTGGGATGTCTCAAGAGGGCAGAGGTGATCTTATGCTAAGAAGGCTCTCACCCTGGAGTGTTCTTTTTCATCTGAGCAGTTTTAGTTTAGTCTTGGTGGGTGGGGGAGGGTGGCCCATCCCAAGAATTAACGGGAAGTCTCAAAAGGGTGATCCTATAATCCCAAGCCTCCATTTATCCCTTAGGGAAGTTTGCAAAATTAGCCATTCTGAATTTGTGGTCCCCAGTAGGTGTGGACAGCGGGGCCCATACATGACACACGAGGACAGCCAGGGCAGTGGGCGAAACACGCAGAGGCAGGCAGGGCCGCAGAATGCTGGGGCTTTCTGAAGCAGCTCTGTGGGTTTAGCTTGGATCTCAAACTTACTTGGGGGCCATCAATACCCCACCAGCTTCTCAACCAGGTGGGGTGGGTGTGGTGTGAACCAATTTGTTAATCTATAAAATGGAGTTTTATTTGCCTCTATTTCCTTTGCCTCCCTTTCTGATGCTTAAATGCTCTTTACCTTCTGCAAGGCGAGTGCTTGATTCTTAGTGCTTTGAGCGCTGCTGCGTGTTTCCCAGTGAGATCGTGTGGAGCACCTCCCTTCGTGAGGACATCCGTGTGTGTGTGTGTGTGTGTGTGTGTGTGTGTGTGTGTATGTGCTGGTGACACAGTAAATGGATAGCTCTGCGGCAGTGAAGTTGTGCCAGTGCTTCCCTGTGACTGATCATGTGTTGCCATGTGAATAACCCCATGGCTCTGGACCCCTGACACTCTATGTAATTTAAATTACAGATTACACTGATTTGGAGGTGGTGTACTTTCCTCATTCTTTCAGAAGTAAGACAAGGTTATGATTGACTGATACAATTTAAGGTTCATAACAGTAAGGCTGACCTACAGAGCAGAAATGTTTGGGCTCTCCCTGGACAGAAGGGCATTCTGCGTTTTGTGATAGGGAGGCTGGGATCAAAGAGGTGAATGCGGGCAGCAGGGGAGGAGTTGTTTTGAAAAGTGGTTTTGGCCACAGACTTCACTGTGACTGAAGCAACCCAGAAGTGCCAGTCGCTTTTACCTCGTGAGGAGTTTCAGAGAGCGATGAGGTTGGGGAGAAGGGAAGGTACGCTGGTGGGCGGGGAATTGGTTAACATATGGTTTCAATTACAGAATTTGCCCTTGTGCTTATGGGAACTTTCTCAGGGCAAGATGAATATCACAGTTGTGTAATGTGGCATATAAGAGCTGTGTGACTTAGTGTCTTAATAATTTGGAGAAAATAAGAGCTCGTCAACAACTGGGCTCGGCTTGTAAGTCTCACGTCTGAAAGTGGGGAATAGTGTTGGTCTTAGTCCTAGGAGCAAGGAAGACTTGGGAATTTCTCATCAGAATGGAAAGTAGAAGGATAAGGCTAGCTCAATGAGTGCCAGATTTGGATGCTGGTTTCCAGTTTGTTAAGGAAATTAGACTTTTAGAGATCATGTGAGAAATAGGGCTAGTTATACAATGTCCCAGGATTTTGAGACAGAAGGAAATATATGTATGTATGTATGAAGGTTTTGAGCATTCTAAGAAGTCTTCTTAAAAGCTTCACCATTGCCACTGCTCACTGTCGTTGTGTTTTTCCCTTGGGGTGTGTCAGTGGGTCAGGGTCTTGCTGTCTACCTTGCAGAGCCTTGTAAACCATCTAAGTCTATACAGCTCTACTAAAGACCCAGTCCTGAAAGCTACACAGAGGCCTCCCTTATATCCTGTCACTGACCTGGGCCACTGTGCCAGCCCAGACTCAGAAAACAGAGAGGAAGTGAGTCCTCCTCTTGCTGGGCATAGTGGCAAAGAACAAATTCCAAAATGTCCACTTTTACTAAACAAAACTGATTTATAATTTTTTTTTTTTTTGTCATTTTGAGATAAGGTTTCACTATGCAGTTCAGACTGGCCTTGAACTCACTTTGTAGCCCAGGCTGGCCTCGAACTCCCTGCAATCCTCCTGCCTGAGCCTCCTGAGTGCTGAGATTACAGATGTGTGCCAATACGCCTGGGTCTGATTTATAATTTAAAAAATTGAAGTGTGACTGCTGTGTAGGGGGTGGACTGAAGATGAGAAGGGAGAGGACCATTTAGGAGGTTTCTGTGGTGGCCCAGGAAAGATTTGAGATTTTTTTTTATATAGAGAGAGCCAGAAAATAGACTGAACCTCCAGGACATAAACTACAAAGGCCAATCTAAAGAATCGGAGGGACCCCCAGCAGTTGAGAGTCCCAAAGAAAGTGGGATCAGCACCACTGCACTTTACATGGCTTTGGAGGCCTCCAAGCAGAGGCGTCCTGGAGCTGTCCGGGGTCCTGAAGCGCTCCTGCTCTTTCATCCATTCTTCACTCAGGGATCTCAGGGTGATGCGAGACTCCATGATCGTGCTAGAACAGCGACCAGTAGGCTAAGACCTCAGCTCCCAAAGAACTCACAGTTCTCTTGTGGTGAGTGGCAGACGTTCCAGGATGGTGTGGATGAGTACTAAGTTCAAGAGCACAGAAAGGGGACCTGCATCAGCCTGAAGACATTAGATAAGGCTCCCCGCTAAGGGCAATATTGGAACCGAACACGGGGTGAGGGCGAGGGTGAGGGTGAGAGTGAGGGACGCGTTTCGTGTCAGGATGAAGCGGTGGAGAGGCACCTTATATATCCATGCTCACAAAGCTATAAAATGCAAAAGGTCAAAGGACTGGAGTAAAGACCACAAAAGCAGGGAGTAAGGAAAATCAGCATCACCAAGAAGCCTGAGCGGGAGGCTTAGGAGTTTAAATTTCATTCTGGAGACAATAAGGAGGCTTGGAAGTAGGGAGCGGACACATGAAGTGATGGATACCTTAGCCAGAGCTCCTTGGGAGCACAGAATTGGGTGGCAGCACAAACAGCAGAGGCAGGGAAGTCAGGGACGTCTCCACTGCAGTCCACTAAGGTGGTGGCAGAAGGGGTAGAAAATGTAGAGAGACACATTTCCTCTCCTCATTCTTACTCTGATCACTTAAATAGGAATTTCTACCAAAATTTCCATTCTTTAAAGAACTTGTTGGGAAACAAGCTGTTGCCATCTCTGCCTACTGCTCGTGGCCTTATTGGACTTCAGAGTGACTGGCCTCAGGCATTACTTAGGCCTCCTCCATAGGTGCAGATTGTCACACAGGATGTAAGCATTGCTTGGATGGTGCCTGACCTTCTCTATCCCTTGGAGGTGACCATCCAGGAGCAGGTCGATGTCCTCTGTCACTCCCTCCCTTTCCAAGGCTGGTGGGTTAGGAGTCTGTTCTATAGCTCCAACTCTTTCAATGTGGAGCTAGAAGGAAGTGTTGTCCAGCATTCCTGCTCTGGCCATGGAATAAGCTGCATCCTCCACTCAAATTTTATAGAAATAAAATGCATACGGGATTTTCAATGGGCATGCACTCCTGAGCTGTCAAAGAGTAACAACTGACAATTTGTCATCACATTTCTACAAGAGATGGAAGAGAAGGGGAGGGGGCCCTGGATAACAGCTGTGCTTCAGTCTGGGGAGAATGCTGTTGTTTACCAAGATGGGCAACGCACATGATCTTATGTATAATCTGTCTTCTCAGGGAGACACTTCAGGTGGGAGGGAGGTAGCTTAGCTGACCTGTGAAATGGGACCTACTGCGTGCCACCTGTGCCCCATGCTTATGCCCACTGAGATCCGTTCTGTGGTCCAAACACGTCTCCTCCAGGCTTCAGGTGCTTTCCAGGCGATAGTAATGAGAGGTGGAGCTGCTAAGAGGTGATTTGACCACAGGGATTCCTCTCTCATGAATGAGATTAAGGACCTTTTCATCTCCCGCCTTTTGCCACGTGAGGACATACATGGTGTGTCTGCAAAGGCACCATCTCAGAAGCAAAGAGCAGCTCTCACCAGACACCCAACCTGCCAGTGGCTTGATCTTGCACTTCACAGCCTCCTGATCTGTGGGAATATTACTCTATGCTGTCTATAAACTACCAGTCTCAGGTGTGCTGTTGTAGTAACACAAACAGACTAAGATGATCCATTCTCCAGTTGTCAGTTCCCAAAGCACTTTCCTTGAACTTGCCAGCCTATGGAAGGGAGGGCTGCTCTCAGACCACTGGAGCCTCATATGCCTAGTGAACAAAGAGCTGGAATTGCCTGGTACGATTCGTTCTCCTGGAGATCCTCTGCGAAAGTGTGTTAGTCCTCCAGCTGCTTTGCAGCCCAAGCAGGGGTGCTGTGAGAAATGACTCACTGCGGAGCTCCCCTTTGGCACCTCCCTAGGTCCTGGATTAACATCATATCCTTTCTCCTCCACTTTTCCAACTTCTCTATTCCCTGGTAGCTCTCTAGGATCCCTCACTAGTAGTGACTGCTGTTGAAAAAAATTATATAGAGAGTTTGAGAATTCAACACACTATTCATAAAGCATTTTGTTACAGTGCTTGACAATAATACACATTCCAGCATTGTTACCTACTGTTTTTTTTTTTAAGTGAGCTTGTCAGAATGCTCATTTGATGTCCCCGTGCTTATCCCTGCAGATACCCAACAGACTTTCAGAGCAGTTCTTGGAAGGTGCGGTCCCACCTTTCATTTAAAAACTATCGCATTTTAACTATTACATTGTAAAAACTACTGATGCTCTCAAAGAGTTTTTGTTTGTTTACTAATATTTAAAAATAAAAACTGAGAAATTAAAAATATTTATTCATGAATGCATTTTAAAAAATAATGAGCCCTCCACACAAATAACATTTTGATGAAAACTATGTATTTTTTTCTAAGACACAACTATGGAGAAAAATGTCATTTACTTTTTTGCAAATCTCTTTCATATCTGATTTTATTGAAAATAGTCTTCTCATAACTGCTTCTGCCCTCAGTCTGACACAGAGTGGTGTTTTGGTCGAAATATAAAAAGAAAATCCAATTTCTCGTGGGTAAGTAGTTAGAGAAGTGAGAAGTACTTTAATAGCTTATTTTTCAGATAATTCTGGATATAGATTTTTGGTATTGTGCCAGATAGAACAGATGGTTGTTCTTTAAAGATTAGTTCCAGTATAGAATCTGAAATCATGTCAATGAGCTTTTCATTGTCTGTTGCACTAAAATCTTTTACTCCATCTTTAAAATTTAAGTGTTTTTAACCTATTCATGATATTGTGACATAATATATTGATAATTTAAAAACAATCACTAATTTATACAGATATCCAAAGTGTTGGCATGTTCCAGTAGACAACATTTGAAAATCACGTTTCTAGCAATATGCTAAACTCACCAGAAAAATCTTTAAGTTTGGGGGGCCATCAAACTCATGTGATGGGTCCAGAGTTTCTCCCAGTTTAATTTTCACTTGAGAACTCAAATTTAGTCATTGACCACGTGCTCACTTAGATGTCTTCCTTGAAACAGCCACCTCTTCCATTTATCTTCAGAATTGCAAGTCATTTATACTTTGAAGTAAAAATGACATCCTGTGAAAAGCATCGGTTTACAACCTAATCACAAGTGCTTCTTCTGGACCAACACTTCCCTGTAGACACTTCTGATTTTCCACACGGAATACTAAAGAGGCATGTTCAAGAATGAAACATGTAATAAGTCAATATTTTCTCCTGCTTCCTCAGTGCCATTCCTAAGTGAAATGGTTTGATTAGGGAGTTCGTGGCCATGATAAGTACAATGCCTGGTTGACTTGGCACCGCCACTTTGATGCATGCAGAGGAACCTGCAGTGTCACCCACGATGAGTTCTCAGCAGCAGGGAGGACACATCATGCTGAGATTCAGCCGGACTGCATTTGCAACACAGCGTCCATATCAAAGGTCTTGACAATGACTGGCACTGGTAGCAGACAACTAAAAGCAAAACTAGACGCTGAGCTGTGTCCATTGGTCCAGCTCTTTGTAAGACAAAGATGCAAATTCACAGCTGAATGGTGACTTGGTCTTCGTGTGTGCAGCTCAACCTTTAATTTCAAGGTTGATCATGTGGCTGAGACTCGGGAGTGCTGTCTTTCTGCTGTTGACCTCCTGTCCTGCAGAGGCTCCTGTGCCTCTGAACCTGCCTTTCATGCTTCTCTGACCAGTGTGATGTTGAACTCATCCTGTGCCTTGTTTCAGTGACTTCTTCTTTTATAGTTTAAAAAATCATAATATGCAAGTGTTTGGCTTTTAAGGAAGTTGTTTTGTCTATGTTTAACTGTTTAATGTATGTTCCTTTTTCTTTAAACGCTGAATAAACTGGTCATATAATGATGCCACAACTTGAGTAGTACCATACACTTCCTGCAGAATGCTCTATTCCATAAGATGCAATGAGATAAATTATTCATATCTATAAAGCTAAAGGAAAGTAGTTTGCATGGTTTCAATGACTTTTCTTTGTTATTTGACCCAGTTTCTTTGGAGCAGCTTTCTCTTAAGTTAAAATTTGAATGCATCAATTTTGCCTTTTCTAGCATTTTCTCCGTGGATGATACAGCTATGAGCTGAGGAAGTGAGAATCCTAAATTTTCTAAGACCAATGATCTATCTATAAATATATAAAAAATATTGTGAGTAAATCTTATGTATTTTAAAGTAAAATATCACTACATTATAAAATAAAGATGGATTTAAGTAAGATCTAAAATTTTATATTTTTATTTTCTAGAAATTGTTTTGAAATTATTTCTATTTCACAAAACAAGATGATGAAGTGCAGTTAGTTTTTGTGTTCCTGAGTAAGTACAAAGAAAACTTGGATTTCAAATGAGTGATATATTGGATAATAATGAGGTAACAAAGATTAAGCAGGTACAACTAAAAAACATGGTAAAAGTGCTGAGAACAAACTGAGATAGTCTTTGAAAATGCACATATTCATACCCAAGTTCTAGAAAAGTGCGCATTCTACTTTACATGCTATCATCAGTAGACCACAGTCCATGGAGAACTCGTACACTCAGCAGCTAGTGGACAGCTTGGCAAATGAAGTCTTGGTATGATGAAAACAGCCCTGACCTTGTGAACATCCTGAAAGGATCTTGAAGCCAGCCCCCACCCCGAGGGCCGTGTTGGGAGTGCTGACCTCGCCGTGCTGTGGACTGGTGACTGGGTGTGAGAAGCACCTGGGCGGGTGCACCTGGGTAACACACCTAGTGCAAGTGCTGGTTTGGAAAATGCAGGAAGCAGGGCTGCCATGATCGGAGAGGACAGCAGAGTCCATGGAAAATCTCCCCAGAGTAAGGTGGCAAAGAGCCACATGCTGAGACAAAAGAACCAACAGAAAGTGGGAAGACAGAGACAGAGGAGAAAGGAGCCTCATGAGAGAGGTGATAAAAATCCATTCATTCATTTATCCATTCACCCATTCCCCTGTTCATTAACCAGCATTAACAGAGTGCATGTCATGTGCCAGGCTTACACTGGTTGGTTGGTGGTGAAGAATAAGGACACATCCTTGCCATCGCCCCGCCTGGGTCCCAGCCCAGACATTTGCATACGAGCCAGCCTGGACCTCCAAGTAACATCTATGGGTCCTCTCTCAGAGCAATGCTTATAGCAGAACACACAGAACTCCATGCTACATCAATGATATTGCGATCACTTTACTGAAACTTTTGCCAAATAATTTTAACAGTTAATAATGTATAGGCTGCTTTATTAATGTATGCAGTAAGACCCAAAAGCATGAGAAGGCAATGATGACAGAGATATCATAGTATCTGTGACATGATATCAAAATATTTGCTCTTTCTACCATTGCAAAATCACAGGCACTGCTAGGACAATTGTGATTGGTTGTTTTTGTGTTTTACTTTTATATTATACATACAAAAGATAAAGTTGGGATGGACTGATTCTTTCACTCTTACTGACTTTTACCCTTTAGTTGTTTTCAAAGCACCTTCACCTAGCTCTAGTGTTGAAGTCACAGCAATCCAGAAGAGACAGTGGCCAGGATATGGGTCCTTATCTTGGGGAAGAAATTGGAACAGATAGTGTTTCTTGCCCAAGGGCACACAAAGCATAAAAAATCAAACTGGGACTACCAGGTAGGATACATTTTTCCAGGAAATCCTTCTCCTCAAAAAATTTGAAATACTTTGTGTCTTACTTATTTCCCTGGTTACTAGGACACAATACCCAACATGCACAATTTAAAACAAGGAAGGTTTGTTCTGGCTCATGTTTTAGGAGTCTTGGTCCTTGGATGGTGGCAGCCTGGCAGAAGGATCTGGGTGGAGGAAAGCTGCTCACTTCATGGTATCTGGGAAGCAGAGCATCAAGGAAGGACCTGGAAGGGAAGCATAAGCTTCCACAGTGACCCACCATTTCCAGGACCCACCTCCTAACACACGGCCAGCCCAGTCACCTTCCAAAGACCCTGCTTATGATTGCATGAGGCTCTAGAGAGACATCTAAATATAAACTGTAACACTTTGGAAATACCACCTGCAGCTCGAACCAGATGAGTGCATGTTAGCACATTATTAGAAGGGGAGGAAGTGGTCTTACCGAGAACTTACTGTAAACCAAATCCAGGGTCAGGAAATTTTCCATATGACGGTTGAGATAACTGGAACTAAGTAAACCAGGACACTGCACTCCTCAGATGGAGAGTGCAGGGTTGTGGAGATGGGGTCAGCTTGGCTCTGTTCATTACTAATGGGTCGTCTTGGGCAAGAAGCTCCTACCTCTCTACACTGCAGTTTCCTCCAGGATGTAGGGGTTGTGCTGCTCATTGCACATGGTGGGTGTGCAAAGTGCTGTGTGTGACACCTCGCATGCAGCAAGAGTCAACAGCAGGGGTCAAGAGGATGTTCTCTGGAACCTGACTGCCTGGCTCGGAGTCCCAGCTCCAGCATTCACTGTCTGGATGACCTGGGGAATGTTCTGGAACCTTCACCAGCCTCATTTCCTCCTGTTGGGAAAAGAATGACAATAGCATGCCCCCCACCATGATGGGGAAGCTGAAGTCAGTTAACAGTGGCCGTCAGAGCAGCGCCAGGTACATAGATCATCCTGGATCACACCTCCAGCGTCTTGTTCATACAAAGAGACTAAGTAAATAGGCTCTGCCTTCGCCAAATAGATTAGAAACTTGCTCACCCTCAAAAAGCCGGCCTCTTACTTTAGTAAATACAAGTTATACTGCACCTTGTTATTTTCCGGGATGAAGAATCCATCCTTGTGGAAGAGTTCTCAGTATAGTCTGCTCCAGTCCCCTTTTGCTAAAAATAGTGACTTTAATTTGAACCTTTGATGCCGACAGCACTTCAGATGCTTAACCCAGCTAACGTTGTCAGACTTGCGTGCAGCTTCCTTGCTCTAAAAGCAAACCTGCAGACCGAAGAGGACCAAGAGGCAGTCAGATGCTGAAGATGCAATGTAATCTTTCAGTCACCACCAGACCAGAGTCCTGTCCTCGACACAAGCCAGCTGTTCAAGCAAACTGTGTTTCTGGCAGGAGGGACACCAGCAGCAAGGGACAAGGAGGATTGGACCAGGGTCATGATGTCTGAGATAGCCACACAGTGGCCGCAGGGTGTATGGGGTCTCAGGGACCAGGACCAGGAACGTCTGGACTCTTCCTGGTGGGCCAGCTGTAGCGCATCTACCCAGAGATGCAGCTCAGGCCAGCCTCGTTCATAGTGGGGAAGTCCTGACTTTCCCTTCTCTGAGGGGAAGTGTTCCCAGGCACTCTGCTCCTGTGCCCTGTCCCGCTGCATGCTCCTGGACCTCAGTCCCCCACCTGCCTCACAAAGACTGACCAGCACTGGTGTCTCCTCTTAAGTCCCCTTTCCTAGGATGGACACCATTGGTTCTTTTTGTTTATTTAAGAAAAAAAAAAAAAAAGAAACTGAGTCTGGTGTGGTGACGCACACCTGTAATCCCAGCACTCCTAAGGCTGAGTCAGGAGGATTGCCATGAGTTTGAGGCCAGCAGGGGCAGTGCAGTGAGTTCAAGGCCAGCCTGAACTATTTTTTAAGACCCTGCCTCAAAAAAACGAAGAACTGTTTACCTCTTAAAAAGTTGAGTACATGCAGAAAAGTGCGCTTATGATAAATGGCTGGCTGAAAGGATTTTCTAAAACTGAGCACCCCATTCACACCAAGGAAGAAGGAACCGAGCGTGGAGGCTCCTCGGGCCCACCCCCCACGGCAACTCCTGTCCTGATTTTGAGCAGCAAAGATCAGCTCTGCCTGTGTGTGTGTAAATCAGCTTTATAGCAGGTACGGGCTGTGTGCACTCAACAAAGAGGTGAGAGTCTTGGTGTCTGGCTTAATTTGTTCGACACTGCGCTCATGAGATTCATCCTGACTGTTGCAGGCAGCTGTCAGTGGCCACTCTCATTGCTGTTGAGACCCTGCCCTGCCTCCCACCACGTTTGTCCATTCGATGTTGCCTGGCTTTGAGTTATTCAGTTTGGGTCCCTGCAATTTGCACTCCTAGGAGGAGTCCAGCATGAGCTTTCAGTGCAGATGGGTTTCTGTTGAGTATAAACCCATGTGCAGAATTGCAGGGTCTTAGGGCATGCTGATGCCAAGGCTGAATAGATGCTGTCAAGCAGTGTTCCAGAGCAGCTGTGCCAACGCCTGCTGGTCTTTCTGCCATTTGCCACTGATTGTGTCACACAGGAAACCCTCTGATGAGGTGGTTTGTGGGAGGAGAAATGGGATACATGAGCAAGAAAGAGAAGAAGGATTGTGTGGAACCTCCAAGAATCAATCCTCAGGCTGGCTGAGCTTCAGCCAGAATGAAAGCTAAATTCCACAGTTCCCGGCTGGCCAGCCTAGGTCTAGCACCCATCCCTGGGCTCGGGGTTGGGGGAGGAGCACTGGGCACCATCTGATTGGCCAGCCCAACTCAGGAGGCTCCACCTACGTAGGAATGGGGGCTTGGTGATTGACAGCTGCCTGGGGGACTGTCGGAAGCTTCCAGTTAGGACTTGGATGTGCAAATGCACAGTGAACAAGGAAAACACTCTGCAGATGTTCATTATTAATGCCCTGCTTCCATTCTACCCAGTACTGGGGAGCAGTTCCACACCTAGGAGATTAATAAGAAGGAATCCAGCCTCTTCTGCAATGAGGTCACCAGGCCCAGCTGGATTTAGTTGCTGGGGAGCTGAAAAACTTGCAGATGTTTTCTCTGAGGCTTGATCAGAAATACGAAGATACCAAACCTAGGATGAGGGAAAGGCCTCGTTATTAAAGGAAATGTGTGCAGGAAGCAAATGGGAGGCTAATGAGAACGGATCCTTGGAAGAGTGGTGTGGGTCACAGAGAGAAGCAGGCAGCAGCACATGTCCTCCAGCACAATGCCCCTGCGCAGGGCCTCTGCCCCGCGGTGGCCATGTCCAGGTGGCAGCAATGTCTCCACTACCAGGCACGCAAGATGATGTTGGAGATTTGGAGTGGGTTTTCTGGTGAACGGCCAAATATCCTTTCCGTTGTTCTAACATTTCATCATTTCCCTGGGTTAGTAAAATGGCAAGAGAATCAAGGTGCCTGCATCGAACTCATCATTAGAAGCTTTTCTTTTTTCTCTTCTGGTCTTAACCGTCTCACTTGAAATGAGAATGTTGGCTGTGAAGATATCCACAGTGGTGCTGAGCTCATGTTCTGGGATCCTGCGATTCTTTGATGGAAACACAGAAGGGGGCATAGCAAGCATATTGGTTTCCCATGGCTGCCATAACAAACTACTGCAAACGAGGGGTCTTAAAACCACAAATATTTTGCTCTCACAGTTCTGGAGGCAAGAAGCCTGAACTCAAATAGTCGGAAGACCTGAGCCCTCCACGGGCTGTGGTAGGAAACCTTCCCCGCCTTGTGCAGCTCTTGTACCTCTGGGAATTCCTTGGAGTCTCAGCATCACTCCAACCTCTGCCTTGACCTTCACAGCACCTCTCTCTCTGATTCTCCTCTCCCTCTTTGTCTTTTACATGCACACTGGATTCTGGGCTCTAACTCAGAATCATCTTCCTTGAGACCTTTAATCACACGTGCAAAGAGCCTTTTCTTCAGTAAATTTCCATTCACAGATCCACATGGTTGTGTGAAAGTTTGAGTGTCATCCCCTTCAGGGGATGTTTAAATCATGGATCGAAGCATCTCAGTTCATTTGAGTTGGTTCTGGCTTCAATCCTAAGCTTGACCTGGCGACTTGAAATGTCATTGTAATAAAGGTCAGTGTTTAGGATCAACTTACTTAATTATCCAGAAAATAGTAAGATGACCTGAATTAATAATCATTCAAAAATGTTTAATGTGACAAAAAAAAATCAGTACACGTCATTATTCGTGTGCAGGGCTCCACTCACAGGAGAGGCATCTTTGATGACAGGCTCTGGGTGAGCTTCTAAACAGAGGTGAGAATCACCTGGGCCCAGCACTCCACCAGGCTTGAATGGAAGAGCCAGGCTTTTGGCAGATACAGACAAGTGCGAGGTGTGACCAAAAACTGTGGTTAATGCATAAAAGTTTTAAAATGTATTACAGTAAAAGACACATTGCCGTGGATCCCCCCTCCCCTCCCCCTTACTTCGAATACTGTTATCCCATCATTCTTACTGCTTTCTGCAGCAGTTCTGGAAGTCCTCTTTCGTGAGTGTCCTTAGTTGTACTGTCATGGCTGCCTCAGTGTCCTGAGTGGATTCAAGATGTTTACCTTTCATGGTCGTTTTGACTTTGGGGAGGAGCCAGAAGTCCCATGGCATCAGAAATGATGAATAAGGTGGTGAGGGCACAGCGTCATGTTTTTGCAAGCCTGCCTGTCCTCTGGATGGCACTTGGCAGCAGTGTTCACAGTATTGCTGGTCACATCTCATTAAGATGCTCGTGGAGGAGGACTCCAGATGCCTCAGAAGGTGATAAAAACAATGGAATAAGTGTGTTCAAAGTGAGAGGGTAGTGTTTTGGTGGGAATTACTGGTAATGTGTCTTTTTACTGTGGTAAATGTTTTTAATTTAAACATGCACCATAGTTTTTGACCACACCTATAAAAATATATTTGGAACTGCCTTTCCCAAGAAGCACTGTAGTGGCTCAAGCCTGAGTGTGGCAGAGGAGGCCATCAGTTCAGATGAGGAAGGGAGAGGAGGTGGGGGACTGGGCAGTGACTGTCCCCGGGCCATGACGGGAGTGATGGGGGATCCTCAGGACGCAGGGCATCCTCATGGCAGGACTCTGCTCTGGCAGGTGAATGCAGGGCTGTGGGGCTCCTGAGTTATATCCATGTCATTTACATCTCTCTTTTAGTCACAGCAGATGGAAATGGGCCAGGAAGGCAGTTACGGGCAGGACGGGGTTGGGGAAACAGACCCATGGCCGGTACTGGTTGTGGCGGTACCCTTCAAGAGTCCACTGGCTGTCACAGATTCTGGCATGAGTAGGTAAGTGGAGGGGGTGGCAGACGATCCCGAGAAATAGTTCATTCATTCATTGACACACTCCACAGCTCTGTACTCAGCATCTGCTGTGTACCAGGGGTCGTGGTGCATGTGCCAGCACCACTGGACTGATAAGCATACTCCAGAAGCCCTGATCTCAAGGAGTTCACTGCCTAGCTGAGAATGGGCAGGTAAATCATTAGAATGTACTGTTCGGGTGCCATCACAGTAAAGGAAAAAAGTACTGTGGAAAATGCAGGACTTGTTTAAAGCTCTTGGGGAGATTCTATAGGTGCCTAGGCCGGGTGGCCCATGCCCTGTGTTTGGAAGGATGATGGCTTAGGCGTATTTCAGAGACAGCATTTTGGAGCAGGCATACATGCCAAGCTGATGGAGAAAAGTGTGAAGAGCCGGTGCTCCCTGAGCCCAGCTCTCCTGACAGGGAGAGGGGAGCAGGTGCCAGTAGAGGGGAACAAGGGTGGGTGTCACGGTTATATTCTGGAAAGCCCTGGAGGGTTTTGACAAGCAAAAAGATATCTATCTTCTCCTTAAAAAAGTATTTCTTTGGCTGCAGGGTAAATCAGGGAGTGAGGAGGCTAGGATTATCCAGGGGACATCTAGAGAAGCCAGGTGGCCAAGAGAATCAGAAGAGGGTGCACCACACTTTCGGGTCATTTGTTGTTCCCTACCTGGGGAACTCGCTTGTGGTCTGAGTCGGGTGGAGGGTTATGGGCAGCAGGATTCAGTCCCTGGGAGATCTAGCCAGAGCCAGGTGCCGGCTCTGACTCCTCCTAAGCCAAGTTGCTGGAGACCGCAGGTCTAGAGCACAACTTCTAGGACTTGCTAGTTGGGGTGCTGAGCGTGCGCATTAGTACCTGGTCTGGGTAGATGCTGAGCGGGGCTGGCCTGCAGGTGGCGCTCATTCTCAAGAAGCCCAGAGGTTGTGGGGCGGGGTTTGTCCAGGGAAGAGACTTAAGAGCAAGTAATAAGTTCTAGTGTTGTGCAGCACAGTGGGGGTACTTGCTTTATGTTTTATGAATAACTAGAAGATGAATTCTGCTATGTCTTGTGTCTAGATGTCCACCCAAACCTCATGCAGTCATAGATAGAGCTTCTTCAGAGGTAGCTGGATCTGGAGTGTATGATGCTTGAATGAATTCATGGTGCAATGCTAGGATCAATAGGATTAAGGGTGTGAATGCTACCTGCCCTATTTAGTCTGGATAAAATAGAATTTTGTTTGTCCTTTCCTTGTTGCTTTGCTACCTTCTGCCCACCATGAACCATTTTTCCTCTTTGATCATCTGCCATACCACCCTGCCTTGGAGCCAGTCAAGTATGAACTGAAACCTCTACAAACTGTAAGCTAAATCAACCTCTCCTCCTTTTAACACTGGATGTTGGGTATTTTGTTTCAGCAATGAGAAAAGTAACCAAGCCAAGCACAAAGCCTAATGAACACAAGGAGAAGGGAATGGAAATGCAAGTTACTCTGCTTTGATCAGCACATACTTCATACATCTACCAAATATCATACTATACTCATAAATACATATAATGTTTGACCAAATGTCAATAATAATGTAAAACAAAATTTTTTCAGGAGATGTAAATTTCAGCTACTCTGACTTAATCATACACTGTATACATTAATCATTACACAGTGTATGTATTATTTATCTCTGCAGCCAAATAGTAATTAAGAAAAATAAAAGATATGGGTGTTGGCTAGCAGTTTTAATTATCTATATGGTTATAATAAGTAGCAGAGAGAATTTTTCCTCGAATGACAAAGTGACTAGACTCTGGACTCTGGGCTTTGACTTTATGCCCCCGTTGCACATCTGGGTCCCAGCAGATGACCCTGGATGTGTTCCAGGTGCACAGTGCCCTCTTAAACCTGCCTGCTTGCATCTCTGCCGTGCCCCCTGCATCCTCTGTAAGGCTCCCCCTCCCCTCCCTCACGCCTCCAAGAAGCTCTCTTTCCTGACACCCCAGGGATCCCAGTGGATGTGGTTCATGTCCCCAACCCAGCTGGGGACCACTCATCTTAGCTCTTCATTCTCTACCATGCTAGATAGAGGCAGGAACCATGGCCAACTTTTGTGGCTGGGGTATTTGGAATCTAGGCTGTCAGTGGATGGTTTTGAATGAATGAGTGAATGAGCATGAGTTGAAGGGCATCGCTGAAGGAATAAAAACAGCAATGGCATTCTGCTCTAAGTTGCTATCTTTCTCCTCATATTAAGAAAGAACCTTCTTGGAGGTTCCCCTGCTGGAGAAGGAACAGGCTGCCCTTGACATGGTTTGACCTCTATCTGAAGGTCATGACCATTGGACAGAAAGTTTCTGTCTCAGATGGGAAGGTGACTGACATATTTTGTTGTTGTTGCAATCTGTCATTAATTCGTGGGGTTGTTTCTATGTTGGTGACTTACAGAGGTGTATTACATATTCTGGATATGGGTCCTTTTTCAATATAAAGGCAAAATCTCTAACTCCCTTTTTATGCTCCTTATTTGCAAAATGAGTTATATCTGGGATGAATATTATTTGCAGGATGACACTTTATTGCCATTTACAAGTAATGAAATTGAAAAGAGTTAATTTGTAACTATATACATCCAAAAACATAGGAAAATGAAGTGAGGAAATTATTTTTGGCAACTAAATGTTTCCTACTTGTGTATCATGTTTTTATCTCTAACAAGTAATCAATTATCTTCTTTATACTTAACATAGATTTTAATATAGCATCTTTTAAAATGATAAATTGCAGAGAATTTTTTATCCAAAAATCTGAATTTGTAGTTATTCAATCACTAAATCAACAAATATTTATTGAGCACTTGTGTATGTATGCTGCTTGCTTTTTTATGTTTTCTCTTACTTAAAAAAAATTCTGCAAGGAACGCATAACCTTTCCAATTGAGAATATTCATCAGTGCATTTATCACCTCTTATGAAGTGATTGAATACATATACAAATAACCTTCTCCAGTTGTGATGGTTACATTAATTACTTGGGAGTCATTAAATTTCTATTAGTCTGTTTTCACTTTTTTTTTAAAGTACTGGTGATTGAACCCAGGACCTTTGCACTGAGCTACATCCCCAGTGCATCCTCAGTCCTTTTTATTTTGAAACAGGTTCTCTCTTCAATGTAAAATTCCCCAGCCTGGGCTCAAACTCAAAATCCTACTGCCTCAGCTTCCCAGTGCTGGGATTACGGGCATGTGCCCCATGTGCAGCTTTGTTTTCACTTCTGTGGGTGTGGGTGGGTTTCAGTTTAAGACTTCCCATGGCCTTGTCTTAAAATCAGCTGATTTTTCCCCTTTCATAGTCCCGTCTGTACCCAATGACTTTTTTATTTCTGGTGCTGTAACATTGGTTCCTAACATTACATTTCATTTTTTTATAGCTTTATACCTCTGCTGAGATACCCTATTCCTGCACACAGCCACATTTTATACTAGATCATTTAGTAGTCATAATTATTTTAAAGTGCCCCTGACAAATCCAGTATCAGGGCAATATTTGTGGTGCTGTCATGTGCTATTTCCTCAGCATTGAATGTCTTTATTTTTCCCATGTTTTGTAATTTTTCATGGAGTCCTGGAAATTTTGTATGAAAGAATAGCAGATACTAGACTTAGTCATATTTATGTTAAAAAAAAACTACACACTTTTCTGTTAGGTCCCTGGAGTCAGAGGACAAAATATGATCTCCCATTGCTCTGGGTCTTGTTGCAGTTTTACTATATTTTATTTAAAAACAGTTTAACCAACTAGGTGTGGTGGCATATGCCTGTAACCTCTGCACTGGTCAACTGAGTCAGGATTGCTGCATGTTCGAGGCCAGTGGCTACATTGAATTCAGACCACCCTGAACTACACAGTGAGACCCTGTCTCGAAAAAAAAAATCAAGAAATAGAGTATAGTTTAATGGAAAATTGTCTTATTTCTCCCCCTGTAGATGAAAATAAGTAGACAAAAAATTAGTATTTCTCAATGACCAGTTAAGAAAGAAGCAAAAACATCTTGAATTTAAGAAGGCCTAATCATTCTTTTGGGAATGAAATCATTACCAGATGAACTCCAGAAGCTAAAATGCTAAGAAGAGAATGTTTTCTGTCTTTGCCTTCTAGGGTTCTTTATTAAGGTGTGTGAACTGTGCTTGTGAGTGGAGCACAGCGCAACACCGCGCACTCACACAGCGTGCGCTGATCAGGTTAGGGTGGCGAGTGTTTCCCTCCTTGTCATTGCCCCTAGTTTGGAGCCCTGGAGCGTCCCTCTTCCAGGGTCTCCTAAGGTCTATAACAGGCTCTTGTGAACTACAGTCCCCACTGTGTGCTAATTCCCCCTGACTCTGTCCATCCTGGCCTCAAGTGCCGTGAGTGTGGGGGTCAGGACCCCCTTCTGTGGGGCTTGGGCACAGCACTGGTGACTCTGGAAGGCCTTTCTGCATAGGCTGTTGGCTTTTCGTGTCCCTGGAAGCTCTGCTTTCCCTGCAGGCCTCTGTACCGGGGGCCATCTGCACCCCGGCTCTCACAGGACTTCTCCCAGTTCTCCCGACCCAGCCCAAGCACTGGCAGGCAAAGCCCCACAGGTCTGGGACCCATCTACCTAGATCTGGGCAGCCACTTTCAGAAACAAGCATCATGGCCTTGGGGAAGACCAGTGCTCATGGAGCATGGCCACAATCCTCATCCCTTCTGTGCCCTGGGCCTTCGGCATACACCTATGGCACGCTGTCGGTCTACCTGAATTATCTGTGGGTTGTGGTCTCTGTGACCAGCTTACAAGCT